>OENT01002402.1:9209-21426 GCA_900239685.1 Rotaria macrura | reverse complement strand
TTATGATGGCGTTATAAGTGCTAAGGAGTACTTAGATGGCTTATCATATACAGTAGCAAAACGAAGAAAAGAGCCTTTTATTATTTTCTCTTCTTTATATTTTTCTTTATGCTTTATTTCGATTATCACATGTTAGTAATAACGTACACAATAAAGCATACTTCTCTCAAGTCAGAATTTTCGAAAACACTCTTTTCGATCATTTTCCACGACAATATTTTTTTTCGACATTCTTCCCTTTCGATGTTTTTCTTTTCGATATTTTTCCCTTTCGATATTTTTCCCCTTTGATTATTCGACATTTTTCCTTTCGACCTTTTGACGGCCAACAGCCGAATTGAGGCTTTGGAAGGTGGTAAGGATCTCAAATTATCTAGGCGATCAGAAACGTGTTTTAAAAATCATGTTAGGGACTCGAAGGCTTTCACCGGTGGGGTGAAGGAATGCAACGAACCCGAACTTTTGTAAAGGGCTCGGAAACCGAACCCGATTCAAAAGTTCGCACTCATGGCATGCCTAGTAGGGAGAGGGCGATTTAGATCTCACCTAACTACTATCTCACTAGATTCAGAGATTTTACGATGATAGCCTCAAAACTCCGTAGGAGGCACATTCTGCTTGGGCTCGGTCACTGAGAGGGAGTTGTTTGGTGTTTCCCTCACATAAAATCAAGCATCGTAGGCATCATAAAAATGGTCATTTGGCACACAGAAATGGTCATTAGGGCAGCAGTAATGCTTATTTCAGTGGTTATTACACATAGATAGACAGACACAGGTGAATTACCATATCCGAACTCTATCCTTTCAGTCTAGGGAAAAAATATGATGCTTCCCCCTTGCATTTCTATTTATCCGTGTAAGGATAGGGTGAGAAACAGAAATTCACCTTTGTCTTGAACAGTGATCATGGGACTAATGACGATCACTATGTCACAAATGATTCTAGTGATTACAGCAAGTGTTACGAATAAACAGAAAAGGGCAACGTCTTATTTCTAGCCCCGTATGAGAAACACATTCATGGACAAATATGCTCACATGTTCTAGATATCTCAAATAGAACGTTCTATGAACAAGGCAATCGATTTTGATTCACACCAGTTGTATATATGTATATTTTAACCGTGTCGAGTAGTGTACTGCGTGATCGGGGCGAAATTAAAATTTGATATTCACGACTTATATGTGCATTCAAACTTTCAAATATTTATAGCTACAGCTCATTTGCTACTTGTAGTAATAGAAAAAACAAATCAAATATATAACCTGAATAAATACGTTTACATTCGAAAGAAAACTGAGAAAAAAATAAGAAACTCACTTAATTTAATAAATTATTCATCATTTTCACTTTCCATATTTAATAAATAATCATCATCATTATGGTGGTTTGCAACATAGTCGCGTTGTTTTAATGTTTGCTGCATTGATTCATCATTTACGGTGGTTTAATTATTATTTCGTTCTGCATCTTGATGATCATTTATAACAGCAACATTAACACAAAATTGGATTTGTAAGACATCCATATTCTTTTTGCAAAAACCTGTCAGCGCAATCCCTTCCGGGATTAAAAATGTGAAACACGATGTAACTGCTTTCAACAGTCACGGAAATCTTGCTTTCTTTGATGAACCTTCTATCCATTTACTCATCACTTCTCACTGAGCCACTAGAGCTGCAATATAAAGAAGCAGCTAATATATTCTCATAAAAAATTAGGGGCATATATTCACTAATCCTGAACCGAAGATTTGCGACGTTCAGTGACGCCCTTGCGTGCCGTCTATCACTTCTGTGACCGTCTTCAACCCTGTCAGTAGCGACCTCTGAGAAGAGAATCACGGGTCAGTAACGGTCTGTGGCGGCTAGGGTTACAAAATTTGTACCCTAAACACTTCAACACTCCTTTCAGTTAGTGTTTCACAAAACATAAGCTTGTTAAGTTAACCGTAGGTACAGTTTTTTCTTTAATCAATAGTACTAAATCTCTTCTATTAAATTAAGGAAGATCGGTGGTACACATTCCAGTATTTAAGGCAGGTTATCGTTATTTTTACATCTTCAAAGTATTTCATTTGGATGAATATAAATAAAACAATCGAGCTTTCTTGTTGGTATCTGTCCTTTTCAAGTCGAAGCCTTCAGGTTGAACACTTCAACTATACCTAATGAAATATATTACATAGATGGCAGGATCGATTAATAAAAGATTTTTCTTCTATAGCTAAATTATTGAACTACAAGATCACGAAATTCACGATCACGATCACATATTTTTTTTGTGATCGTGATCACGATCGTGAATAAAAATATCAATCACGCAGTACACTACTGGTGTGTCAGGTCTGTCACGAGGATGGAGATAAAGCCTGTCGGGTAAACTCGGCGGACTACAGGATTTACTGCCGTTTCCTTCACTGCCGTTGTAAACTAATGTTTACAAATAGACTTAGTATTTTTGCATATGAAGTTTCTGTACTAGAAGTTCTATGAATAAGTTAGATAAAATTTAATGATCACACTTCGTGGAAATTTTCTTATTTTATCTCAAAGGTTCATAAATCTTATTGAACAGTTTTTCTATAGTTCGTAATGAGAGAAGATCCATCTGGATTTAATTTGTTGTTTCTATGTCAAAGGTTCTGTTTTCATCTCAAAAGTTCGTAAATTTAATTACAAATGTTTCCTATAGTTTGAAATGTAAAATATTGCAGCTTAAATTCTTATTGGTAGTTTCTATCTCAAAAGGATTACTATAACGTATTGAAATGGAATCTAGAGTTTTTGATGAGAATTGTTGCTTGTTGGGTTTATTCGAACTAGTTAAAGTTGAATATTAGGAATATGCTAAATTTTATGAATGAACTATTGTCTTTTTAATACGCTCTTTTCTTCTCAGACTTTAGTGTGATCATTAGATTATCTAGGTAGTTATTCATATAACTTACATGATTCTTTGAGTAAGTTTCTTGTTTGAGAATTTTTAATTGTGTGATCGTTTATTTGATTGCGTCCTTTCAATGCACAATTGTTTAATGTCATGTAATGAGCTGAAAGGCGCGACTTCGCAAATTGATTCATTATCATTTACTAGGAAATTTTCCTGCTGCACTTCTAAACTTAATATTTGTGAAAATATGCTTCTGAGGAATATTTTAATTATGTTGATAAATTCAGTGTTTTTGAGAATAAAAAGTAGTGAGGTAAACTAGAATGTGTTTCAGAAGTCCGTTTGACACTAAAATATGAATGTTATTGTAAAATCTAGAACAAAGTACATTATGGGACCTGTTTCTAGGATAAGAATCTTTAAGGTTACGTATGAATCCACCATGAAGTTCGAAGCTTCAAACGTTTTGATAAAATTATTCAAGACAAAAAATGTGTGGGCATGAAAAACACTATTGTTGAGATTTTATACAAAGGAGACTATGATACCAAATCGTAGTGGTTACCAAGTCTAGAGAATATTCTCTTGGTTTTTGGTAGTTTTTCAGATGTCAGAATCTATATCATGTTAATCAGAAGAGATTGTCTTATGTTGGTACATAATTATATTGACCTAAGTGCTTATATGTTTGGGTTTTCAAACCAATTCGAAGTCTATGGAATAAAATGTAGTTTGACTGTCGTAGAAATATTTTTCAATTATGACAAGCTCCAGAATTCCTATTCAGAATTCTAATTATGTGCGTAAAAAGGGTTTCCAAGAATTTTCTTTTGCTTGTTTTATTGGAAGTTTGACAGAAAAATAGTGATTACATCAAACAAAACTTGAAGCTTTTGCGTATTAAATAAAGAAAAACATTTCAAATTTCGTTAACCAAGAAAGAAAATATTCGTGCTTTATTTGCGAGAGAACTTTTGAAATATCATGTATATTGAGCAGGGGCGAAAAATTGAGTAAAATTGTAAAAAAATTTCATGTGAATAGTTCCATAAGTTTTTAAATCTTAACTTCAATCACTACTCAGATTACGATATGAGAAGATGAAAATACAGTATGTGTGAATGTGTGTTTTTGCGGTTGTATGCTTCAATATGATTAGGTACAAAATGTGTATGAGAGTTAAAAAGAAATTTAGCTATTGTATTGTTTTCTAAGCAAAGATACCATTTTGACATTCAACATTTTTACAACAAATAGTATACATGAAGTTTCTAGTACTTATCAAGACAATTGCTGTGGCATGACGCTGGAGCCGCTCCGACAGAACACCGAGGGGCTACTCGTATAGCGCAAGAATCACCATATCCTCTATGGAATAGACTAGTAAAAACACCAATCGATAAAGACATTTTTAAAAATGAACCGGTTTTTATTAATCTCAGCATTTTAAGATCGAATAAATCTAAAATCACGGATTTAGATCATTTATTTTTGTTCTTCATTTGCGTTCTTTACTAACTCGTTTTCTTCATTTTTTCTCTTGAATTAATATATTTGTATACTATCAGTGAATAACATTACAGAAGATTTACTGTCGTTGATTCGAATGACATTCTGCACCATCAAAACATTCGATAAAATAATACCGAATAAAAATTCAGCTCTCTAATGAAAAAATTGTGAACGCATAAGATGGTGCTGTATAATTAGTGTTTGCGACTGAAAATGTATAACTGTTTACGGCAGTAAATCGATGTTACGACACTCGGTCTCAGGCTCAGAATCAGATTCAAAAATGTTGAATTCGACAGACTCTGATTGGAAATTCCCGAAGTCTTGATTGTGGTAGGAGGGCAAAGTCTGATATCGTATTCTATGGAAAGTGTATCTATAATGATGATCGGCAGTGCTTCGCCTTCAAACTTGCACTCACTAGTTTCGTCGAAATTATATATGCGAGTTGTGGAACAAATGTGAATAAAAAGTTCAGAGACAGAAAAGCATTAATAAACTTTCAAATAGTAATACTTGCATTGTTTACACGAGTTGTTTTGTTGTGTTGAGTGAGACCTCGTAAGAGTAAAGAAACTAAATATCACAAACCAGTAAGTAACCTAAATCGAGATTTATCAGGGGAGTCGATATAAATATGATCAATGTGATTGGCAACACACAAGTTCAAAATTCAGGAACTAGTTATAAGATAAGCATTGTGTGATGGACAAGATTAGCATGATCTTTTCCTGCGACTGAAGTCAAGCTGGCACCATTAGAAATCAAGGAACTAAAAAGACAAAATTCCTTTAGCCAGGTGAGTCACAGTTTACAACTGTTTAGTGTCCGTATTCTTTTATAATACTTGACGTGTTAATATGGCAGCGTATGTGAAACGTAGCATTCGACATGGGTTGCCTTCATTATCATTCTCAATGTTAAACGGCTCTTATCAGGCAGTCGGTTAGATAATAGCATTAAGGCATTGAACCTCTCTTGACTTTGACCTGCTGGAAATACAAGTTTGAACATTTCGCTTTATCTCAAGTCTGTTGTATCTTCCGATGTGAATTTCCCTTAGGTATTAGTAGCGGATCCACCAGTTCGGCTACCCAGCCATCACCACCTCCCTGAGAATAGAAGTTCCAGCCAAAATTTTTGAAATGTTTCTATGAGGAAACGCAAGATTTGATAGATATTACAATAGAATATGTAACCAAAGGATGTCAGCTTTCATTGTTAAAATGCGGTTTGAAATATATAATAAAGAAGCTCTAGGATCATGTGACTAAAAGCCAGAAGTACAACAATGGGATTAGTCATAACTACCATCCGTCGACGGTATATTCAAGTACATTTGAATATTAAATTTTGACCAATAAATGCTTATAATGGTCAAAAAACCCTAGAGAAAACGTCAATTTCAAAAGTCCACGTTGATTGTCTGGACAGGGATAGTGAAGATTTTGTGAGAAATATCTGTTTTTTTTTGTTGAATATATGCTGACCAAAATATAAAAAGCATATAATAATAGCATGCGATTATTGAGAAATGGCTGTTTTAAAGTAACAAATAAATACCATTTTTTTAGATTGAAATGTATCCTCTAGTTACTAATTTTTCAAAAATATACGCGCCTTTAATGGTAGCAATCAGCAACAAGATGAAAAAGAAAAGACATCACAATCAGTAATTCCAAGTGATATTCAGCTCTTGCTGTCACTGAAGTGAAAAATGTTCATGTAAACAATAGCAGAAAACGCGCTCATGAAAAACTATCTTTTCCTTAAAAAATGCGTTCTACAGTAAAGCGAAAGCGTTTCCAAATGGAAAAGAACTGTTCTGTTTTTAAAGGAACGCATGCTTTCTCGTCCCATTTTACTATACAGTGCTTTCTTTTCGATTCAAAAACAGTTTTCCGGCTAAACAGAAAGCATTCCTCTCCGTTCCAAAAACTATTAGAATTGGTTAATTTTCGTTCTTTTTTGGAACGGTCTGAATCGGATTTCGTCAAAATCAGATCGCGTTCTTGTCTTTTTTATAATGAAAAACCTACTAATGGGTTCTTAAAACTGATGAACGCATTTCAGGCAATCTAAAAACATTCTTTGAAAGAAAAGAATGCATTCTTCACCGTTCTATAAATTACTGAATGCTTTCGTCTGACTTTAGCACTAAGCTTTATTCAAAATTGACTGCTCTGGAGTACGACACATTGAAAGTGACGCTAAAAATGACGAAATCATTGATGATTTTTCCTCTGACACTGGTATTCCTGATTTAAAAAAGTAGTAATTTGATCATTAGTTTAAGCTACGAAAAATCGGAGCACACCGTTTAATAGAGCTCACCGAGTTGTATTGGAAAAGGTCTCTGGATATATCTCTTTACAATAGCTAACCTTCTTTTTGTAACTCTTTACTGCTTTATTTTATGAAAATTTTTCACTGGGACCTGAGTCAACTTTAGATTCATGATTCGAAGAGATTCAAGTCATAACAGAATCCTCAACATCAATAGAATTTTTTGGGTGTAGATATGAGGTGAAAGTTAGTTTTTTCATATGAATGTACCATGACTCTGACACTCACATATTGTGATGTATATTTGTTGATATCCAGTGTAAATGCTAATGCAGAAATTGGCGAATTTGCAGAGTCCGATCGTCGGAAGGTGTTTTCGAACTTACTGGTAAAATTGTTCTCAAAAACACTTGTTTTGTTTTCATGAATTTATATATTTACTACATGAAAACGAAATAGAGATTTGTGAAAAATGAAACACACTTTTTTTAAAGTAATTCCGAAAAATTCTTATTATTTTGAATGAAAAAGGTTTAAAACCGCCACCCCCTCTCAAAAATCCTGGGTCTGCCTCTGTTAGGTGTCAATATACTGATTCTTAATTATGATAGTTGATGTCTCTATGTCGCCGTTTCATCATTCATCCGATGGTTCCGAAAACTAACAAGGACAACAACAGTCACCGGATCACCTCTATTGCATAGGGTTCTTCTAATCGAACACATCACCCTCAACCAACAGGAGTTACTGCACACATTTTTGATTTTGCTGCAGTATCATTATGAGCTCCTCCGTGTGCTGCAAGGTAAACGGCAAAACTGCAACAATCCACACAATGGAAGTGCTTGCGATATTTTCATTCTTTTTCCAAATAATCTTTTTTTCCTTATGTTTTGATTGAATTCAACTGTCAAAGTTCACACCACTCCTAGGTTCATATTCATCATCGTCGCTACTTTTCTACTTAAATTTTTGAACCTCATCACTCTCGCGTGGCTCCTATAAATTCTAATGATCTGAAAGGTGTGATTTTTTGCCAACACCGAAAACTCTGATGAAGAGTTAGAAATCTCACGTACATAAATCACGTGACTTTATTATAAACTCTTGCTAATTGTTCATCGCGCACTGGAAAAGCGGTCCGAAATTCGGAATTGCCCATGAATGAAACCATATTTTTCTCGGTGTAATATAGAAATAGACAAATATAATCACGTTGACACAAGTTTCAAATTCAGCAAGTTGACTTATGCTACACATGCACTCTTCGCCCATATCACGTACTCGTAACCAATGATATTGGAATTCATTTAAATGATTAAAAACGCAAATGAAACAATTTTTGAGCAGAACACAAGATCTTGTGAACACCACGCTGTCGTTTGATGACATAGCGGGTTATATCATAGATAGACAACTCAGGTACGTCGAGCATTACATGATTCGAATCAGGTTTTCTTAAATTCAATTGAATCTTCACACCAATATTCATTTTTGCCTCATGCAGCAGAATTAGATGAATCCTACTATTAATATCGAATAGAAAGAATCTTCATCGAGAATGTGCCCAAACCGATTAATCTGTTGAACATTTTCCAATCGCCTTTAGCGAGTTCAATATTACGCCTCTTTTCTGAAGTTTGATCCATCTTACTGTTGCCGTTAATAGAGAAGATTCTGCCAACAAGGGACGAACGGGCTTCAATTGAAGAAGTGCTCTTCTTCAGTCATAGACAATATACTCGAAATGATCATTCAATGCTTTATTTTGAGTTTACAAAGCTCTATTTATTGCACATTCATACGAAGGCAGATCATCGTCATAATCGAGTGGAAGTGGAACGCGATACGGAGGTGGAGAACTGTTTGAGTTGTTTTCTCTTATTGATTCTTCTGCTGTGTTTTCGATGAGAAATCGTGCTGGAGCAACATGAAGATTTATGTTCGGGACACGAGCTAAAGCATTCTTTGAAATAAGTTGAACAACAAATGAATATTAACTGACCACGTCTCGTTTCTCTGACCAGAACACATAGGATACAAATGCAAACCAATACGGAAAATGGAATCAAATAAACCAATATACCCAAAGCACTTAAACGATAATTTTCAAATGTCCTCGTGATCCATTCTATAAATTGTTAACTTACAGTTTTGAAATCATTTTTATTTACAGAAGAAGAAAATAACGTTCGCGTAACCATTGTTTTTTATTTCTTTCTAGATCGAGAGCGCCTTGTCATAGTTTCTACATCTTCCTTATCTATTCCATTGAAGATCTTCTTTCATATTGTCATGTATATTTCACAATCGCATTGCAAGTTGCATTAAATCATCTTCCTTACGCTTATGTTTTTAGCATCATAATATCCTTTCGAATAAAGGACGGTTTGAAAAAAATGCAAAGATTCAATACAGAATCTAACACTCATCAGGGATCGATGAGCGATAAAATCTTCCGAGATTCTTCCATTCCAATAGAAAAAATAAAACCCGTGAGATTTCAGCATATAAACCTGCGTTGACGTTTTCTGTAATAGTTTCCCGCTCCAATAAAATCTGGACCGAAGAAAACGTCCGATTTCATGCTCTCTTGATATTTAATTGAAATGCATTCATTCGAAATCAATAACGACATTTGAAATTTTTTATTGGATCTTTAAACAAAGTCATTCGACTTTGTGAAAGTACTAGATATTTTCTATGTTCAATTATTCAATTCAATCGATAAGATTAACTGAATTTTCAATTCAGCTTCATCGGGCACGGGTTCTTAGAGCCCGAAATAGTATAAAAACAAACGTTATCCACTCATAATATTGAATGAACTCGAATAAGCGACCATATTTTCACTATCGACGGCTAATTCAGATTCATAAATTCATCCCGGAAGAATAATAGTTCTTCGGCCAGCATTAAATCCAAATGCAATCGTTTGCGTATCATGAAGGATTCGTAAATGGTCAAATACGTACCACACATTCCAACCTGCTTACATATATCTATTGTTCTCAATCCATGTGTCTAAAATAATATCAACAAAATGAAGATGTCACCACTTGACAAGGAGAAAAAAATATATATTTTTTCTTCTCCTCTCAATCCGAGAAAAGTAATTTTTACATTTGGATCTATTTAACGCATTCCAGAACAGGTCTATGATTGATCTCTGATGTTAGAATCCGACACTGGTTAGCAATCAACTAGATCGATAGAATCCGACCATCGGATCTAAGACTAATTCAGTTAGCCGAATCCCAGTGGATTTCGTTGACTGGTTGGACCCATCCCAAAATTCATTCAGCTGGTTAGATGAAATATAAAACTAAACTTGAAATAGTATTAGTAAATTTTCAGCAAATCTATTTCTGCTGTGAATCATATATGAATACTAATCATTGAAATAGAAACAAAGTACGCAAAGCCTGTTTGGCTTCTTCTTCACTTTGAACGTGTGTTTTCACGTTAGCCGACTCGAGCCTCATCAATCAATTATAATCAACTGAAATCTTCAATTATTTAATATTTATTTACTGGGTAGAAAAGAGTAAAACAGAAATGCCATTTGTCGAATGGTCTTGGTTTCACAAGATTCATATAATGCAGCTTCATTGATACCTACCTATGCGATAATTTAGCGGAGCGGCTTATATCGCTAACTTCAAATTTTATAATGTAGAAAAATATATGATGTTCGAATACGGAGACCGGTGCCAAACTGTATACAATCAAAAATTGAATGATTTCATGGAAACGTAGAAAGATAACAGAAACAAATTCTGAATACAGTTATCAATATTGGAACTTTAGAAATGTAAAAAAGATGTTTTATTGAATAATAAATTTCAGCCATTGCAAGCGCTGAAGTTTCTGCTTTTTAGCACTTTTAAGGCACTTTAAATGTGCAGTTGCAAGCAGTTTTTAAGCTCAAATGTAAGCCTGTTTAAGCTAGGTTTTCTGCTAAAATTTTCACATGGACTCTAGCCATTTTTTCTATGGAAGTCGTTCATAAAAATGTAGCGTGTCAGGAGTAAAATTTCTGTTTTTTCATAGATATGCCCATTTTACAATCACTGTCACAGTTAGGCACTTTTCAAATAAGACACAATGTGTTTCGACGATGAGTGTGTCGTTCCCGGGTATTCCGAATAAATTTTAACTAAATACCACTATAATGACTGTCAGAGTAAAAACGATTCACAATAATTGAAGTTGAAAAATTTGACTTAAAGTGCCCCCCACCAACCTGTATGTGATGTTTTGATAAGAATCAATGGTGCAACTGTTGCAAATTGCAGATGCTACAATAATTGATTATGGCAAGTAACAAGGATGAAATAAGAAAGAGTTGAATATGAATGAAGACGCAATGATATATTCAATGTACAGAAGAGAGATTAGAAAAGGAACTTAAAATGCAACTAACTAGCGAGAGTGACACAAGAAGGAAAGCGTTGAACGACATATGCTCGAAAGCTGAGCAGAAGGTATTTAGGGAATGAATAAAAGCACACCTCAATGAAGACAGAGTTATAAAGTAGATTTTGTAGAAGAAGAAGAAAAAGAAAAAGAGAGAAAAACTAGAAAGAAAGCAACAAACCAATACACTCGCACACACAACAAGCACCCAAGATAGAATAACTGAAAATACTTCCGTCACATACACTCCACACCCCTTAGTTCTGAAGAGACTGTTCATTGAACATGTAATACAGGTCTAGTGACTCTAGTCGACCTAAGTTAGGAACACCCGGATAAAATGCAATGCACCGCGTTTAGTCAGAACATTTTTTGAAAAATAATTTCAGTGAGAAGGATTAGCACAGTTTGGAGTTGATTCCTAAAGTCTAATGTACTTTTGCTTAATGGCAATTGATTTTAAATCAATAAAAAAGTTCCGATTTAGTCATTTTCTGACCTCGGACAAAGAGTGTTAAGTATAAAACATTTTCCATATGATCGAATCGTTGTGTAGAAATTTGACAAAGTTTTGAACTGTCATGGAGGTGAAAGAAGATTCACTTTCACATGTGTTCATTGTGAAAGTCTTTTCGATTGTTTTTCTGCTTTCACATGGGAGCAAATGATGAGAGAAAATAGTTGAAAGACAGGAAGTTTTTTTTGCAGTTCCATTGACGAAACAAAGGTGTTGAGTTTGTTATGCAACTTGAGTAGAAGATGAAGATACTGAAAGGTGAAAGGCTTCGTATGAAATCTAAATACGACGACTGCCAAACGAATAGATAAAAGTGTCGAGTTTGAATTGTTCTAAGTGTCTGTAGCTTCAGTGAAGGTGTATTGATTTATTTGAATGACAAACTAATTTGAGTATTTCTTCTAACTAGTTAAAATGAAAACGAAATTGATTTTCAAAAGGGACTATTTTATCGAATTAACGCTCGTGCCGTTCTCCGTTCTCTGTTTGATTGCAAAATTAACAAGTGTTTATGAATTTTCTATTACAAATCGAGTAAACTAGTGAGCGGCTAACAGTTCTAGAGTAGGGATAGCATTTTGATTTTAT
>OENT01002401.1:0-23141 GCA_900239685.1 Rotaria macrura | reverse complement strand
CGAATGTATTTGTAAAGAGTTGTCGTGTTAACGGCCGGCCGGACACACTGACCGATTCTAGAGTGTACTCACTTTTTGAGTACACAACAATAGCACTGTGGAAAATATTAGCTAACCTAAAAATACTTATATTAGATATCAAACTTTCATGAACGTTTAAACTCATGATAAAATTAAGACACAAGAAGTTAATTTTAGAGAACAAAAATAGATTTGTATCCATCCTATATGCTTTGATTAACATCATGTTGTCGATATGTATTAAATTTCTGTTCAGAATTTCGAGTAAAACCACTTATGAATCGTTCATCCGTTGTTGTTCATGAGCTGACATGAAAGACAATCCGTTACTCTGAGCTCTGAGTACTTATGTCGGTAGAATTATCAGATAAACCTTATTCAAAATCAAGATTGACCTTGACATTCCAGTGTTAAAACCCCAAGCCGATAGCAAGTTCAAACCTTTCATAAAGTTATTGCTATACTTTTTATTATTGGCATCCTATAGCCCTGTAAGTAATTCTTCTTCACAAGAATAACAACATAACTTGTGACTCTCACCATGAGAAACACACTGTGGCAGAGTTAACTCAGAATTCAAGAATATCAATTCAAGTGTTGTTGCCCATGTGTGGGTTTCGAAAAAATACCCGTAAGAATTATTGAATGAAATTGAAGAAAAAATATTTTGCGAAAAATATTCCTAGATTTACAATGACATCAAATGCATCATTTTGAATCTTTCACACAACTTATGAAAGATTTTTGAGTGAAATCTAGATCATGTTAGAATTGATGAAACTTATCCGACTTGATAGATGTCGGATCATTAGTTAGAAGTAAAGCATCAACGTGCATTCATCGTATAGAACATACTAAAATAGAAATATATTACCGTATCAAATGGTCTCGCTATGGCTGTCTTGATCTGCCAAGTGATTGCTAAGTCCTCATTTTATTTTATACATGCGTTCACAGGTATTAAAGAAAAGTAAACTTGTTTGTATATGTTAATGACAATATCTGAATCGTATAGAACTGCTATAAACGACATCTGTTGCAACATAGTGATAACAATCATATATTCCGACGAATGATTTTACTCTATGTTCCATATACAACCAAAAGAAGTATCTCATTCATATTATTAGATACCGCACTACTGAACATATAAAACGATTACCTGTGGCAACCATACTAAGAAGAAAATGTACCTTCCTTACTATTGTATGCTTAGATTTTGTTCTTTGTACGCGCGATGATTTTACACAAAGGAGAATGCTAAATTAGGTTAATTGACACTTCGAGTCGGGGTCTTCATATAATACGATCATGTCGTTTATATTAAAAGCAAGAAACAATGAAAACATACAAGATGAGATGAGGTCAAGGAAACGAATATTCATAAGATGAAAAGCCACTTTAAACGAAGTTTGAGCGTCATAAATATACAATACAATCAAGTACAAGTGTGACTATGAAATAACCCCCCCCCTCCTCTTCACATACACACACTCAATCTGTTTGAAGCAAGATGAACAGATTTTGTTGAGATCTATACGATGATATGATATATAAATTTATAAAAGCATCTATATCTTGTTACAAGATAATTTACGTGATTGTCATCGCGATTTTATGCAGTGGCGATTTTCATACTGGTATATTTTGTGTTCGTCTTTTTCTTCTTCTTCCAAGTTCTTAAGATGATCCGAACCGATTCGTTTGTGTTCCTGACGCCTACTGCTATATGGTATTCGTTGAAGTTCTGGTGTTGTTTTAACTCAAACGTCACAAAGACGTCTAGTAAACGTATAAAAAATGATCTTTAGTTAGTTCTTATTGAAAAATTCACATCCTAAATAAATTCAGTTTTAAAATTAGTTATAAGATTTCAAAAAGAAAGGTTAAATAGTACGTTGGAATGCAGATAGTATGAATCTTGCATCTATCAGTATTTTTTTCGCATATTTAATCTACAATTTTTCATGAAAAAAGGAAAACATTGACCTGATGTAAATACATTGATGAAAATCATCTGTACACGACAAGTAAATTATATGACTATGCTATTCATCATTCTTCAATGAAATATCTTTTATTATGTATTATGAAAGATAACCTTTCTAAAAACTGATAGAAAATGACTGCTTGGACTATGTATATATTCGTATATTTTTGCTTGTATTATTTCTCTGTCAGTTATTTCCGAAAAACATGAAATATCCAACCGCCTGAAAATTTTTAGTCAAGTATCAGCCATTTGAATTCAATGAAAAAAATGGTGTATATCGACTTTTAAGGGAAGAAAAAACGAAAGACGCACTGTATACTCGATTCGAAACACTCCAATTCATGTTGCAAAGTATTAGGCCATATATTATTCTAGTGTAAAAAGTGAGTCATTGTTTATTTGTTGTTGAATCAGTAGAGAGTTGATTGTTGTTTTTTTTAAAGTTTTCTCTGCACTTGTTTACTCTTATTATATTGAGTTTGAACAATGTCGGTATGATTAGACGTTAATGTGTTTTGACTGATATCTGGTGAGTTTTCGGTTATTTTCTAAGGCTCTAACAAATTGTTCATGACAATGTCAATAAGCACCAAGATTGTCATATAAGAGATTCATATTGAGATGATAAAGTGATTAAATTTTGTTTAATTAAATTTTGACAGTTTACTAATAATTCTTCATTTCAATCATATGCAATATCGAGGAAATTATGAGCTCAAGCAAGACTAATAGACTTTGCGATAGATAGCTTTTCATCTGTAAACAATAAAGATAAATGACCTTTGTTTTTAAATTTATCCTTCCGTTTCTAAAGATAATGGATTCATTTATCTTTATTCAGTAAAGTAGCACTAAATGACCACCTATATTCGTGTATCATCTTAGCAGCTTTTTCTCGATTGACTAAAGTTATTTCATTATTATTTTTTTCATATAATATAGTTTCAATATGAAAATAGGTGGGTCAAAACTTTAAATGACTTCATGTTGTTGATGCTTCGTAAAAATGTTAAAGACTGTAATCATATTGTTTACCTTGATTATAAATACGTTCTGATCCTGTCTAAGCATCATCAAAGATACGATGCATCACTATCAGTATTCTTTTATAAAATGGTTTTGCCTATTTGTTTCAATTGAAAATCATCTTCAAACTATCCTCATGTCATTGTTGTTGTCTTTGGAAACTTGTTCAATATGAAATAAAACATCAAGAACTATTGAGATTTTATCTGCATGTATAAAATGATTTATAGTACTAACATTTCGATATTGCTTTTATTTTTAAACATCGATTCATTTCAGCTTGAACTAATATTGTTTGATTACGATGAATTTCTTTTTTTTTTGGAAATATATCGATATATGTTAACAACATCACTCGACAGAATATGACAAATCGGTGAGAATGAATTCATAAATAGTTATTCATCATCAATTCGTACGTAGCCTTTTCAATGATTTGACAATGATAGACATGAATTGTATATGTCGAGTAACAGTTGTACGAGTAGATTTTTCTTGTTTATTTTTCAAACGTTTAGAAATAACTATTACGAAAAATTGAAGTATGAAACTCAAAAAGAAAATAAAAGAATGACAATAATATTTACCGAGTCATCTCTTTAATATCATTACCTGCATCGTCTCACATCTCAAATAATTGCTTTTCAGTAAGAGCTCGTTTGTCTATGACATAGAACAAACGGATATTTTACCTTTACACACCCATTATGCATAATATTGAGGCAACCGTAACAATTATTTTTCATTTCTCATGACTTTTATATTGTCAGATGTGAGAGTATGATTGGCTGTTACTATAGCATGTACTACAGGATGAATATTAATTGTTTTGTTCTTCAAATAGAAATTTACGTCAGCTCTCTCTCTCTCTCACTCGTTGTTCCTGAGTTAGACAACTGTGACTATGGCTGATTATAAAATAATAGCAAAATTTTCACATCTGTCATTATTTTCATTTTCTGATCCATGTTCATATTATTCTTTTTTCACTTGAAACAATTAAAAAGCATAATTAGTTTCAGTGGAACATAAAGATCTTGACAAGAAAGAAAGATTAGAAAGTTTTTTTTTTTACAGATACATTCTAGGATATTTGATTCAATATAATATGATACTAGGTTTACTGTGTTAGTAGCTTTCGCAAGTTTCATGAAACCTGAAGCGTACTGTGCTTCATAAAAATCAATGAAACTTCGGTCCTAGTAGCAATCCCGATTAATAAAAGTGAACAAAAGGCTTATGTTTAATTTTTAAAAAAACCAAGGGTAATGTTTTCTTCATATCTGTGAAAGTATGTTTTTCAACTGCTGACGCTTATTTTAGACATTGACTATGAAATACATCGAGATTGTCATTTTCTGTATTTCTAGATATATTATCATGGATTAATTTGTGTATCGATCTTAACACAGAAATATGAATAAGTAGAAGTAAAATATAAAAATAATAGATGAATACTCATTTCTTATAGAAATAGAAATCAATGAATTGTTCATGCTATATTACGTGTAACGATCAAGAATCAATATAGCAAATAAATATGATGCATTTAATTCTATATAAATCATAGAGAAGAATGAACACACGTCATTAATACAC
The DNA here is from genome assembly GCA_900239685.1 of Rotaria macrura. Classification (NCBI taxonomy): domain Eukaryota; kingdom Metazoa; phylum Rotifera; class Eurotatoria; order Philodinida; family Philodinidae; genus Rotaria; species Rotaria macrura. The sequence goes on along the minus strand of OENT01002401.1, from coordinate 18,502 downwards.
CAATATACACCCGATACTTGTTCGTGACAACGATTCCAGGTATATGAAATTGAAAAACTCTAGTTCTAGTTGAATTTTCAAAACTTTAGGATTCGTCAACAAACTATTGTATTTAAAGAGATGATTGATTTTTACGTAACACATTATTTTACTACATGATCATCCTCGTTTATCAAAATTTGACGCAGCTAGATACTTGAAGATATTAACTCATGTCGGATTGATATTCAATACAGATTTTATTGTAAATGTTTCATAGAACTGAAAAAATGCCAATAAAAAAAGGGATAACATAATATTAGTTTAAAAAAAAACGATAGAAATTATTCATTCATTGCAATACTCGTATTCAAAAATGTGAATGTCAAACATTTGGTATAAGTTTCGGTAAACAATATCAAGGTTAAATCTAGTCATAACAAATTGATTGCTATCATAATCGAATAAAAAAGATATTGCTTTAATTACCTTTCCACTTGATTACCTTCAGATTGATTTCCAAAGGTCAATTGTTAAGGTTTGTCTCTCTATCGATTGATTTTATTTTAAATATGTCTGATCGTATATATTCTAACTTGTGCATAAGTTTTATAACAATTAATGGTAAAAATCGATGTATATGTTCATGACGTATGGGTATTCAATATATTAAAATGATATTAAGGTTCGATTACTTTGCCAATATGTTCCGTTAAATCGGGTCAACTAATATATATGCCTAATGCATCATTCCGATCAACGTATAAAAATACGAAATACTTTCATCAATTACCACCATCAAAAACTATGAAATTGAAATCTAGATCATCATCGAGAAAGGATAAGTATTATCGAGCCTTTTCGATGAGGATCATTGAAACTATTCGAATGATTTAAAAATATCTGATGGAATCATTTTCTTGAAAAACTTTCGAATGGTCTTATTCTATATATCATATATAATAAGACCATTCGAAATTTTTTCAAGAACTATGAATATATTATTCGATAGTTCTTAAAGATGATTAAAACAGTTTGTTGGTGTCGAAGACAAATCATTTATTAACGAAACTGGAGATAATACACTGCGTTACAAAGTGACATGTTTTTTTTTCATATTGGTGAAGTAAAATAAATCAAAATTATGGTTATAATTGTTCACGACAATACCTTTCACTCTTTCAGAAATCTGACTAGTTTTTTGTTCGAAAATTAAATTTTTTCATTCAAAATACAAAGAATACATTCAGTACGATAAAAAAATATTCTGAGCGATCATTGCTATGTTCATGATATTTCAAGTTTCCTCTTGGCACAATCAGATACCTGATGTTGACTATTGAAAAAAAATTGGCTCCCCCATCCACAGTTGTTGTATGCATTATCAAATTTGACAAACTTTCAATTCACATGCCAATAGAACGATTGATCTTGACTATGATTGCGTCGTTATAAGGAGTTATTCATAAGGAACATACTAGTAAAAGAAATAGTCTACGAATATTTCACACTTACTCAGATTCACTGAACCATCCTGCATCAACGCACTCTAAATATTAGAAAAAATGTGCTCTCAAAAATAAAAACTATGCCGGAGTTCAATGAATCAATTATTCCAATCTACTTCATGAAACTGAACTAATCTAATGTCAGATCGAAAAAAAAACAATTCACACCTAACTTGAATCAGTCTAGTGAAGCCTACCTGGTGCAGTTTTGAAGAATGAGCAATCTATGTATAGATGAAGATTCATGAGTGCGCATGATAGACGGAAAAGGCACTGGAATCGAAGCGGTTAATACTGAAAATTCACCAGTGTAAGTTTTAAAGTAATTAATTACCTTCATTTTATAATATTTTTTTGTAAGCGCAGAAAACATTGTATGAGCTTTGCTATCAAGTATTAAGTCGCTGAAATGATGCGCTCTATATATGTATGAGTGAAGAGCATAATCATTATCTAACTCAAAGGAAAAAAACGATCTAAAAAATGACACTAAACTTTTCCTCAAACACCGAAAGCTATTTATTTGATCTGGTGAGATATTAATCTTATGCATGAGATGAAAAACGAGTCCAATTTTCGTTACGAAGTGGTTTATTTTTCATTGAGCTATAGCAATAACAAAATTTAAAATGTCAACCTGCATTTTGTGTGAACAAACTCCGGGTTTTTTTACTATTCAAAGCATGTTGCCCCTATTTTTCTTTGACGCTCAATCAATTTCGTTCGCTATGAAGTTTGTTCAAACGTAAGTCCGATGGTATTAATGTTGTTCTGCACAAAATCAGAAATGCCTAAATGGGTGGTGTTGATAGTTTTTCATGAATAAAAAGTTATCTATAGGAAAAAAGTAATTACATATTTTGAGAGGGCTCGATGAACTCTAGAATTCTAGCTTAAAAAATAATCTAAAAACTAATTTTTAATAGAATAGAAAAGGATCTAGTTTTACCAGGAACTATTAGAAGGGTGGTATTTGATACTGAAGCTTTTCAAAACTATATAGGTATCGTTAGTTCAGTAAACCCAAACAAAATTTCAGAATCAATTAAATACAATTCGAAGTGTATATAGTTTTCTTTTCAGCATACAATTGCACTATGCTTATGCTCGTCACTCATGCATGTACATATGGAAAGTCTTTCGAAATTGAGTGCAATAAAAACGTTTCTTCAGTTTAAGATGAATTTTGGTTGAATAAAGTTTCAATTTAAGCAAGTGTTGATTCGATTTCATAGCTGAAACTGGTTCTACCGGTTTCTACAATGATTCAGCAATCTGGATCGATTTTCAAATAATCGGCTCTAACTGTTGCGGTCTAGTTTGGCTAGATTTCACTTGTTCCAAAGTGATTACTAACCGGTAGGACCGTAAAATTTTACAGATTTCCTACCGACTTCAATTTTGCTCGGAAATGCAATAATTATATCATGTGTAACTATCCATACTGCACACTTATTCACGGTGTCACCGATAGACTATTGATAGTGCCTACGATGCTATTGCTAATGACTTAAAATTTATTTCCTTTGATTCATCTTGAAAAATGATAGATCACAAGCATTTATCTAATCCTCCAGAACTAAAATAAAGACTCAATTCGTCTACAAAGGCCTATGATCGTGTAACAATAGCGTCTATATTACAGTTTCTATTCTATACACTTCAGCACCCCTTTTAGATCATGTTTCACATTATATTTCTAATGGTATTCCTTGAATCAAGCCTCAATCATATTGAATAATATACTAGGGATCTGGTACCGAGATTTTCCAGTTCTAATCGCTTGAATAGCTTCAGATGTAGTATAATCTCGAATGATTCAAAGGAATCAGATTCATGTTAAAATGAATTATTCGAAACTTTTGATCGAAGCAAACTTAATTTGAATGTTATGTCTAAAATAAACGGAAACTTTGTTAGCAACTCTCTGTTTATTCTACAGCGCCTGAACCCCCTCCACTTATGTGGAAGCCCTTTAAGGATGATACCTGATTAAATTTGTAATACTGTTGACTATTCATTGTCATCAGTTAGTCTACGTTTAATATTGATACAGAAACAAGACGTCGAGGGTGACAGTTGACTAGCTATCATAATCTATATGCTTCTAGAAAAACACTCGCTAAATATATAGAGTAGATCTTTAGTTTTATTATCCTTTGAACTATGTTTCAATGACTGTAAATAGCCCGTTTCAAAAATTATCCGAAGGCTTTGTTTTCAACGTTGACATTTCGCATTGCGAAATGTAATTATTTTCTAATATATTAGGAAGCTTTTTTTTAAATAACCTAACCATAAAAATACGACGAAGCTGATGGTCCTAAGTTGCCATGGATTGAGCAACATTTTATGTCGACAGATCATAGTAAGTTCGAGAGTTTGATCATTTCTCAGAACAAATATTTATGCTCTTCGATGAACTTTGATATGTAAAACATATTTTGATGAAAAACTCTTCAGGAATAGTGGTTCCTAAAGGTTTTCTTTTCAAGAAGGATACAATTCTGTCAATCGCATTGCTAAGCAAATATCTTGAAAATACTTAAATATTTGTTTGAAATTTTTAATCGAACATAATCAGAACCAGCAAAGTTATTTTATCTTTACTTTGAGAAGTCAATATTAAAGATGTATCGTGAATTTGTTAATTTAAAATAATACAAAATTAATTACTTTTCTTCTATACAAATATAATTATAGTTCGTCACATAGGAGAAATAGTATTTCAAAATTGAATGTCATTTTTTACAATTAAATGATCATTGAATTCTTTGATTTATTTTCATAGTGCAAATATTTAGATTAAACAAGTGCATAAATTCATAAATATGAAATTATTTTATCTACATGACAAATCATGGACGGCTTAGATTATTTTTTCGATTAGGCTTTAGCTGATACACAATCCTACTAGGATAATGTGTGTCTCACTATCTTATATTACTAATGTATAATAATCAGTGACGGAAATATTATTTAAAAAAAATCATTATTGAAAAAATGTTGTTTTCTCCTTCTAAAACAATAAATAAATATGGTTTATTTTATTGAATTTTCAATTTTTCATCAATATTTTGTAATCTGAAAAATGATACTATAAACTAATGATAAATCAAACAACATGAGCATCGAGCAGTGGAAAGAATGGTATTGTTTCTTTCGACTTATGTTAGTTCTAAACTGCTCATGATTATCAATAGGCAATAGAAAGATTTCTATATTCAACTTGTCACCTTATGTGGTGAACTAATCAAAGTGGTGTGCGTAATTTCTAATATTATCTGTATCCTTATCTTCTCATTTGAACTGTGACATGATGCTAAAGTTTGACTTCATGATACATCTCAAGTCAACGTTAGAGTATTTTTCTCGAAGCATTCTCTGACAATACTATATAAGCAAAGCAGAAAATTGTTTCGACAGAGCACATATCAGACCGTCTAATATGTCATCGACAATATCATTTTACCTTTATCTTTCCAAACAAGTTACCATTTATATGAACATTCCAATTTTAGCTTTTGGTGTTATTGGTGGAACACTCAATCTTATGGTACTTCTTAGTCTCAAGACATTTCGACAAAATTCATGTTCATTCTATTTAATTATTATGTCATTTGTAAATGTTGGTCAATTACTGACTGGCAATTTTACTCGAATAATGAGTATCGGGTTTAATACTGACTGGACACAAAATTCATTATTCTATTGTAAATTTCGATGGTATTGCATCCAATCATGTACATTAACTTCATATGGATGTTTATGTTTTGCAACCATCGATCAATATTTTGCAACATCAACTCGTTACCGATTACAACAATGGTGTAATATTAAATTGGCATATTGTCTTTGTTCCGTATCGTTTATTGTTGCAGCGTTACATGGCATTCCATCAATTATCTTTTCTAATAATGTTAATTCACTAGATACGTCCCGACCTATTTGTACAGTTACTAATATAATTTATCAAGAATACAAGACCTATGGGTTTTTTACAATTCTAGCAGGTATTCTACCTGTTTTCATTACTATCCTATTCGGATCGTTAGCATATAACAATGTTCAAAATATAGCACATCGAACAGTTCCATTAGTTCGACGGGAATTAGACAAACAATTAACAACGATAGTTCTTCTACAAGTTGTCTTTAGTTGTATGGCTATTATGCCATATACTATCTATATCGTAATATCAACTAGTTTAAATCTAAGCAACGGTAAAACTGCTGCTGCTGAATTACAATTTGTTGAATCTTTGATCGGAGCTTTTTACTATTCATATTTTGCAGTAAATAGAATTTAATTTTTCACACGTATAATTATGTTTTCTTTTTTTCTCTTTCTAGGCTCCATTCTATATTTATGTTAGTGTCTCGAAACGATTTCGACAACAATTAATCCATGTACTTAGCCGTGTTTGTGTTAGATATTGTCTAGATCCACCAATAACTAATAATCAAGTATTGCCAGAAGTTACTGTTCATTGATTGAAAACTAAGATTGTCTGACAACACAATTTCATCCGAAAGTGACAATTTTGATCAATTTGTGATGTTCTAAAATCACAGTTGAATTTGTCGAATAAACTCTTACAAGACAATTGAAATATTGTTGTTCTATTTGTTGTGTATAAGGTTTTGTTTCGTGAATTGACTTATAGTAACTTCTTCATTGGTGTGACACGTGAAATTTTATCGTATTCTATTCGATGATTTCTTCATGAATATATTTATACACTATTTGTCCTTTTCCGAACATCTTGTTCGATGAGCATCATATTCACAGTATTCATAAAACGCTTGAGAGCTATTTCTATATAGTTTACTAAGATAAACATGCCGGAAAATTAAATGTAACCTATCTCTAGAAACCCAAACACTAATTTGTTTTCATGTAATTGAATTCATTTGTTTTATAAATTTATTTAACATGACGCTGTTAGATACTGGACTTGTTTAGTACGCATAGATGTAAACGAAATTCTCGGTAAAAAAAAAGAATCAACTTTCCTTCAATGGCAGAAACACATTCTAGTTAAGTAATGTTATTTTATGCTGAAACGGGTTCAGTTCCATTTCATCGACACCTTTCCTTCAACAGTAATTTATAACGGAAAGAAACATATTTTATCCGAGAAACTAATAGTAATGATAGAAACAGGAAAACAATTAAATAATTAGTTCAGAAAAAAAAGTGAAAATATAGCACTATTACTGGATTTTACCATTTGTTTTACTGAATTTGATGAAATAATCATGTAACAACAAAGAACCTTTCTCATAACGGTTCAATAAGTTAAAAAATCTTTGATTTCAAGTCATGAATTGTTTTTCTCTGATGGAGGCCTTTTCGTGCTATTTTAAAGCTTTCTGGTCATAATCATGTTGAATGCGTAATCTTTTCTTCATTATAGCCTTTCTACTGAAGATAATATTGCGTTCGAAAAAATAGAATACTGTCGTGACTGCTCTCATTATTTCTTCCTCCAGAGCAAGATTTCTTTAGTATTGTTCTGAAAGTATTCAATAGCAATGTGTCGATGAAAATGGGAAGATACTGCTGAAGCTATCTGTCACTGTTAAAGATAAATTTGTTTGATCAAATGAACATCTCGATGAGTTTAAGTTTAATTAGCATCTCGATCAAAACTTTCAACTCTTTAACATTTGCATTCTTTAAAATACGAATTTATGTTTTGAGACATAGGAAAAAACTATTTGTGTGAAATTTCCATCACGGATAAAGCATCGAAAAAAAATGATCAGACATTCGAGGAGAAAAACATTGTCAAGTAGATTTTTTCATACTTAGTGACACAAATCACGTTATCTTTCATAACTATTTCCATCAAACTCTGCTCGATTGATTAAGTTGAAATATTCTTTAAGAATAATGAAAACGATAACAGAGATATACTTTCAAACTGTATTGTCTTGAATTTACATGAGAGAACAACTATGTTGCCATTTCGAGATAGAACTCGAGATTAAGGATATCAAACTCAGAGAAAAAATTTAAATGGGACAACACTTAATTTTGTCTCTGAAAGATTTTTTCAAATTTATATGAGAAAAATGTCAGACAAGTTTGACTTTAGGTGAGAAGTGCGTATTCGTCTCCAGCTCAGGGTAGAGAAAATTCATGTTTTATATAATACTAAATACAAAAACAATCAATATCTATTTCTATTAAATGAAAACATAAAAAGTCAAAATCTCGAAAAATCTTGGTTCACTACTAAAGAAATAGTATGACTCATCCAATAGCCTATTCGTTCTCGTGAGCGTCGGCATTGGAGTGTTTGCGGAAGCCTTCTTTTTCTCCACATGCACATCCGAACTCATTCTCCACGAATTCATGCTCACAGGCCACTCACACTCGTGTGCAAATTGGAAAATGTAAAACAAAATCTAACAAACTATGCCTCGTGCAAGATAGGCTTAGAACACTTTCAACTCGATTCGATAATGTAGAAATCAATACTCAAGAATATTTATAAGGATTATCTTTTGTGATTGCAAACGATGTGAAAAATAGACTCATTAGTCTATGTTTACTTCTCTAGTTTTCACTATATTTCAGTTGCAAATAAAAAAAAACATTTTTATTTCATTATTCTTGTACTGAAGATGAATAAAAAATCTACACTTTCTCCCATTGAATAGAGCAAATTGATAGAGGAAGCAGTATTGATAATTATTTCAAGTTTTCAAGTTTTATTTCATATCCAACATTTTCAAGATTTCGATTTTCGATGTTATCCAATCTTCCCTACATTATCATGCATTATTACCTATTTGAAATCGAGTTTTAGCTGGAGAAAAAGCAATGAGGGAGAGTTATACTGGACGTTTTGTCTTTAAGACAGCGAATTTTATTGATGCTGGCATCTAATAACTAAATGATATTTGGCTATTTGTGTTAGTTTATTTACTGACAGCTCTAGAGATTCTTTTGTTTTATGACTTTCTGATATTACTAGGGGCACTTCCATTTAAATGGAAGACAAGTACGATGATAAAATGTGCCCGAAATCTAACTCGAGAAAATATCAGCTTGTTTCTTTGCCTTTTCCGACGGAAACACGAAAAGAATAGGTTTGGTACTCGGGTAATTGCTTCAAGAATGTTCTGTAAAATTCGCTAGTGTTAACCAGTCGAGTAATATGAATTATACGCACGGAAAAGAATGAATTTAATAGAAGTATTGAACTATTGCAGCTCTAGTAATATAATAAAAAAAAGCAATATGATTGTGAATTATTAAATTCTATATTTATTATAGTATCAGATATTATCAAAAAATAGCCATGGTTATTAATTCATTCGAAATTATCCTTTCTCTTTAAAGAGGATTCAAATTCTTTTTAAGCTGATGAAACATGATAACTAGGTGGTATTTTTTCAATTACCATGATAATCATAGAATGTTCCATGAGATTATATTCTTAAAAACTCGCCGAATAGAATATCATCTTTTATTTTCTTCTGTTGCTAAACGAATACTAAAAATTCACAAAAGGCGAACGTATTCAACTGCATGCGAAAATATATCTTATATTGGTAATTGGGTGAAGTTAAAAATAATATAAGAATAGTTACCGATGACTTTTAAACACATCCTGATGATTCATCCATTACAAAAGTAGTTACTTGAAAAATGAATTGTTATTTATTAATTTTTCCACGTAGCGACCTCTACCTTACTAACATATACGATTTCTACAATTGTTATACAATTGACATTTTCTCATATATATCATGATGACAACGTTCTTTTTGATTAAAGACAGTACGTTCTTGATACTTAAATATAGAGACGAAACATAGATTATGTAATTATTCTTCGATTTTAAGCCGTAACAGTTCAAAGTTATTTTACACTGATGAATCAGAGATTAATAAAAACAGTTGATACTCTTTTATGAGTAGCACAATCCTCTGACTATCCGGTAACAAGCTATGTAAACCGTGAGTATATATATATATGATATGTCATGCATTCATTTAAGTGATATCGAATGCGTTTCGAACTACATATTCTTATTCATATTGATGATCATCAATAGAACATCATCGTTCTTTTGAATACATCAATACATTAACAAACATTAGAGCTTCTTAATTTGATTTCTTACAACTAGATAATTAGATAATCAGTTTCTTCAATCAACTAAATTGACTACATTTCTTTGTTATGATGAAAATTGAACTTATTTTTTATGTGGAGTGCAGGTATCACAAGCTTTCCTACCAAGTCATGCCCATAGTCTTTTGAACATGAATTAAGTTGGAATAAAAAAAATATTTTGAATGATAATCAAATAAATGGTGTCACTTTTTGAATCCAGTCAGAGAATAATCTAATCCTATAAGGAACATCTTGTCCATCTCGATATATTTATCTAGATTGTGAGTATTATTTTCTCAAAAAATCTTCCCATCATAGACACGTGTAACATATCTCGAATAGTAGCATAGGATAACTTTAGAATTCTATGAAAATTCAATTCAATAGTAAATCCTATTTTTAACCATTTGAACTATTGTACAAACTTTCCTTTGCTGTGCATATTACATGCTTTAAATTGACTATTTGAGCGTTTAGTCTTTTTATATGAAAAAATGTTAAAAGCTTTATTGAGCAAAAGTATCATTTAGTACATTCTTTTATGGTGTATTCGGAGTAAAAACAACAAGTTCGATAGAACGATAACTACATAATCAATATTCTCCGAATCTATTGAAAACTAAAGGACGTTTCTAATTCTTTCAATTGAACAATGTGTAGGTCATTGCCAGTATTAAGACAAGAAACGACTAAATATTGTCGACCAGGTAAAACAAGAACTTGATCTTTAGATTGATCATGTGCATGTTGAGTAATCATTTTACCTGAACGACATTCAATAGTAAATAGTGTTCGTTGACCTGTTTTGCCAACACGTTCGTCTTCTTCAAGTGTTTTTATAGACGATGTACAATTGGAAAATTCCCAAGATGAAAATTTACGTCCACTAGGAAATTCATCGCTTAGATTTTGCTTTATTCCTTGATAGACGACACGAGTTATCGATGGTAACTTCATGAGTGCACTAATAACAAGTTTCAAATAAGAAAACCATGGTTTCAATTGTTCCCTATTTTCCGAACGTAATGTTCGATTGAGAATATTGTTAAACGTATTTTCTTCTGTATTCCATTCCATGGTATACAATGCTATGGCAGATGATTCGTCAACAGTGAGATGATCTTGTGGATTTTCACAATTCTGTTTAGCGATATAAACCATGTGATCGACTTTATCGACAATATTAACAAGAGGAGCAACAGCTTGTTCAAGTGTAACTAATGGTACACTTTCATAACCGGCGAATGGACATGTTAAACCATCGATTCTTACATCTGTCACCTGACTTCCAAGAGTTTCAACGGCTGGCTTTGTTGAATCTTCGATGGGTTGAGGATTTGCATCTAGAATTGTTTTCAATGAACTTTTATATTAAAATTTATTTCTCATTGTTTAAAATTTGAAAGAATCATATTCATTCGTAAAATTTCAATTCACTACGTATACGATTGAAGATCTAGAGAATTCAATCACAATTTCTCAAAAATTTAACTAGATCATTTTGTACATGATGAAACCATGATGGTGAAAAATTCGATGATCATATCTATCTCTGTTAAGCATGTGAGACAATGATGAAAACTTATCATTCAATACTGGTTTTAACCTGAGTGAACTGCGTACGATATGTAAAAGTAAATACATCCATCTTCTTTCTTTAGTATTTTTTTTAAATAGATATGCATTACATAGTCGTTCACGAAAAAAACTGTTATCTTTTGCATGGTTTCTAGTTTCAAGGTGTTACTTTAAATTCGTAATCAAATCCTTTTTCGACGATTAAAAATTTCAAAGAAATTCGAGAAAAAAAAACAAACACATGATTGGCATTGTATGCAATCTGAAAAGTAAACTTGAGATATAAGTCAATATCAACTTACGTTTTCGTTTTACCTCGGGTGCAACAACTGTGGATGTTGGTAAAACTTGTGTTTTCAATGTTCTTAAATCTGACCGAAGCGTAGATATCAGATCCGCTACTTGAACAATAATTGCCTTGATCTATGTGAAGAAACAAATGAAATTGAAATTTACAACATTTCAAGTTGTTTCACTTTTGGATATTGTAGGGCCCATGTTTCATGGTTATTTTTATTCATACAAAATATGTAGAAACCTTGAACTTGTCGAAGATCATGAATATCTGGTACTATTTTTCGACTTAATCTGCCACTGACAATAATTAAACATGATTTTTGTGGTGTTGATTTAATTAATTGTTGACAAACATGTTCATCTTCGAATATTTCAACTTCATCGAAAGCTCTAAATAGAGTTTGTTGTGTTAGGAGACTATCTTCGCTTTTATTTGCTTCAGAATCCAACCAGATAATTTGAAGTTTGCTCTGTGTGGTAGAAGCTTGACGAAGAGGACTAGCCATTTCACTACTATTTATTGTATTATTTGTGTTATTTCAATCGATGCATGTGATGTATGAAAAAGAAAACAGAATAAGACATTATTTTACCTTTTATGTCTTCTTGCTTTATTATTTTCTTTTTCAGTTTCGTATAAATTCGTCATACAGGTAATGGGCGAAGAAAAAACGAAACTTTTTACCGACAAATATGTTTCCTGCCTACATCGATGAGTCAATATTGTTGTTGTCGACATCATACATTTTCTTTCGAAACATACTTGGAAATTTTTAAATCATGCCATGAAAATAAGGCATCAAGTTCACAACATAAAAAAAGGATGAAAATATAACTCATTCGTAGAAATAAAGTCATTTCTAGTTTGCGCTTCGAACATGTTGAACATTATTTTGACAATTCTCACTAGAAGATATATCGATGGTTTTTGTTTAGATCACAACTATAAGTATAGTTATTGTTTGCACGTCAATTAACGAGAACATTCATTTAGGAATAATCTGAATAGAAGTCGTTGATGTTACTTCGTATTCTCTCCGCCGAAAATTTTCGTTTTTCATACTTCCGATGATTTCATTTGCATTAAAAAAAGAATTCTAAACGTTCGCATCGATTTCTGCCGAATAAGGATGTGATTACATGTGGCCCTTGATGTACATGAAGATTTCACTCACGCCTATATTCTATTTTCGTTAATGTAAAAAGAATATATAATCATTTTGCAAAATAATCTCTTCAGAAAAATTATGATTAGTTCTCTGCCGATAATCCATATTCTTCTATGAAAGTAAATCCCAAGCAAATAATAGATCATTTGTATACTCACTAGAATATACGAGAAATCGTAAAATTGAACATAAAATCTGAAGATAAATTATAGTCATTGTATGAATCTTTTCAATGAGAATCGAAGCGAGGAGAAAGATGATGTACTATTTGTCACAAGAACGCTTTATTTCTTAGGTTTTTCATTCTTAAGTATTTATGTCTATGATGATAAGAATCTTTCCAGACTTGAATGTTATGTTTAAGATCAATAGTAAGGTATAAGATAACAATTCATTCAAAGATTCTGTATTAGGATTAGTAATAATAGAGTGAGATCGAGTAATTATTATTTTTTAATTATTATTAATAGTACCTCAAATGAACACATGAAAGTAACCAAAGATACACTATGAGTCTCATATTTTCCTTTAACAAAAAAAAATGAAATGTAGCTTCTAATCTTTACTCATATGTCATGTTTCATCTTCCAAAAATAAACATATTGTCATTCAAAATGCCAGTACTGAACGAAGAAGATAAACTAACATGAAATAGATCAAGAATAATAAGCAACAGGATGGATTATATAAATATATAGTATCTGAAATGAAACTGCATGATGCAGAAAATGACGACTATTTAGTAAGATTCAGTCGTTTTGCTAAGAAAATCTTTTTTTGATAAATTATGATTTTAGTCGTAAAAACGTACAGCTAATCCGTATTGGTTCATTTAAAAAAATTCCTGTTACCATATATGGACGTAAATTCTCAAATCATAATTGATATTTAAGATATGATTATTGTTTGTTTATCATAATTTAAAATGAAAATAGTCTTAGTTGAACTGGAACAGAATCTGATTAAAGCACCATCGATTAAGAAATTCTAGGTATTTTTAAAAAGACGCTTTGCTACCTCGTTTTTGTAATATCTATTAAGATATGATTTCGAGTTGAATTGGAGAAAAATTAATCAATGAAAGAACTGTGAATAAAATATTTAAAGAAGAAGAGATTCCATTCGACTAGAAATACAAATAATCAAGTTCTAAGTTCAAAAGAAAACTACTTTCTTTTGTTTTTTATAAACTGATTATATTCTTTTGAAGTGATATAAATAAAATATGAAAATTCAAATAGAAAACAATGCAAAAATTTTGATTCTATTTTTTAATTCAATCGGTAATCCTATGTAGTTTATATATAAATATGCGTTCTTATGAAAGATGGATCGAAAAGTGAAAAGAAAAGATTTATTCTTTGATGGTCTCTCTCTGGTATGGCCAATTGGTATAGATTTATGTAAAAAATAATCTTTTTTTCTCAACAAAATTCTTTACTCTTCAAAATGTCTATTTAAGTTAAATTGTTCTAATCAATTTCAAAACAGTGCAAATGACTGCTGTTCACATTCTTTTAGAATTTCTATTCACAACGATGAAATTCTGTTTTAGATAATAGAGTATGTATTTTAGTTTCTCTAAGCAAAAAGAAATATTTTGATAAGGCGATAGAGATGACTTGGAAATCATCGGAGTAATGTTTCATGAAATATTCTAGAGAAAAAAGAACACGACGATGAAGCTCAATGTCACATAAAGCTCGGGCTGATATTAATTTACATAAGAAAACCTATGCATGTGTAACTCGACGTTTGAATATTCTTTGTTGTGCCATTTTTTATGCACATTCAATTTAGTTTTGATTGATCATCAGGAAAAATCGACGAAGAGGTAATGCGTTAGAGCGAATTACTGATGACACTAAAATTCCTTCACGTACTTTTTATGATAGAATATATAGCTAATGATTAAGAGATTTCTCTTGATATACGTAGATCAAGAAATTTTAATAAATTTATCCGACTATGTAATCACAATATTTCGTGATAGTATATAATAATAGAATTTAGTAAAATGTTTTTTCTTCCAATAATACGATACGTGATTCAGGCTGGTTAATATATTCATCCTTGAAGTCAAAAAGAAAAGTTCTGGCAGTAAAATGAGTGCATCCCATAATACATTTCTAAACAAATATAAACAAAAGAATTCTATCTAAAATATTTGTAAAGAGATATAAATTAGTTCGTTTTAAATATTTTAGTATATAGATGTCAATGAAAACGACTACTATAAATACGTTCAATATTCAAAATTAATTTTGGTCAGGGTGGAAAGCGAGACTCTCGCACTCCAGAGTATTCCCCATACTCTCAGACTATACGATAATTATGCTTCAAAATATTTCACCTATTTCAAGCCTAAAATTCACTAGTGTTAAAGTATATTAATTGGAGTCCAGCCCACGCAAATCTATTTGACAATACAGCTTGAATATTTCACTGTACTCCAAAAATTTGAAGCAATGACGTAGAACGAGTTATTTGGACGTAATCACCAGATAGAGTTGAATCGACTGAAATCCCACTAATATATCATGACACAGGTGTATAGTAGGCTTGAATTAGCTAAAATCTTTTGAATTATAGTTATAGTATTGCTTGGAAGTACAGGGGGTATGGTGAAGTACGGCACCCTCGTCTTTTTCCGTTGAGTTTTGATCATGTCCGTATTTTGCTTGGCACGTGCACAGTATTTGACAATTGGAATGTGAACTCTGATAAGAAGCAAAAAGTTCAAAGTCACACGTAAAACAATATATCTATTCGTTATATATTTTCTTGGTATTACGAACAGATGCCAAATGTCTCTCGTAAATCGTACGAGTGAAAGATTTATTCCTCTTTCTTCCTTTTGTACTTGTGCTATGGCCGTAAATGGCCTCATATTTTTGCCCTTCATATGAACTCTATAAACATTTAGTAAACAATCTACGTCTGTCTTCTTGTGAAAAAAGATTCAGTTGAACTCTTGTTGCAAGACCTTTGTCCAAGATCAAAGAATTTGTATTTTCGATGAAAAAACAACTTTTCGATTTTTGTCACGACCAATTAAATACTATAATACGACAGTACAGATTTAAAATCGAACACTACAATTCTGTGTCAAGGAACATTTTTTCAAAATAAGCATTGCTTTTCTTGTTATTGAATATTATTTGAATATACAAAGTTACTTTTACAACATCAACAACAATAGCAACAGCAACAACACATAAATTGATTAGAACATGAAAATGAAAAATAATGATAGAATAAATAAACTTTTCTTCAATCATATGCAGCTGATGTTCGTTGTGATGATATTAGTGGAAGTGTCGAACGAGCGGACATATGAGTTGTATTAGTATCGCTCGTTAGCTTACGTTGCATAATATTTACCTCATATCCTTGTTTTGCTTGATGAAATGATGCTGTTAACATCATACTACCGTTCGTATTGCGTGAATGTCTAAAATGATCGGTTATCGAACCGTAAGATGTAGTAAAACAATGCCAATAATGTAAAAATCCGGCACGAAATTTCGATGACATAACGCCATATATAAATGGATTTACACATGAATTACTCATTGCCATGAGATGACACGCAAAATAAAAATGAGGTACATATTTTTGATCGAACAATCGATTAAGATATGGATGTAATACATTTGTATATAATTGCATTGGAAACCAACAAACACCAAACATAATAACGACAATTGAACACATTTTAATAACTTTTTTTTTCGATTTTTTTATTCGTGCATCACGTTGTGAATGGGCTTCACCGGGTGCGTGACTTTGATTTAATTGCCATGCAAGTCGTATATAAACAATTGATAAGATAAATAATGGTATCAAATAAATAACGGTTATTGTCATTATATTGTAGACTGCTTGTATAGATCCTGGTAGACCGCTGGTTAGACATATTGTTTGTGTATGTTTTGCTAAACTATTTGAATCTCGATGAAAGCATATGTGAAGAACATGCATTTCGAAATAAACAGGAAAACTGAATATAATAGAAAATGTCCAAAGTGTGCCAAGCAATACATAACATTGTTTTCGTGTTAATTTTGAATGTAAAGGATATATTATAGCTACGTAACGATCGACAGACATAGCTATCAATGTATATACAGTGCAAACAACAAAAACTGATTGTGAAAATGATGTAAATTTACACATGAATATTCCAAATGGCCAATCTGCCAAAAGATAATCAGAAATTAATACAATAGGAATACAAAAAAGGCCAATAAAAAAGTCTGTCACTGCTAGATTTGCGATGAATAGATTTGTACCAGTAGCAATACCCATATAATGAAATACAATAAGATAAACAAGTGCATTACCACCAACAGTAAGAACACTCAACAATGTATAGACAATAACGGCTGTTCCTTGAAGATAAACTGGAGGAATAGGTGGAGGTGAATCAACATACATTGATTCGAAGAACGATGAATTACATTCGATATTATAAGTAAAATTAATGTTTGCCATAGGTAGATCTTATATCAAATTACAATCTATAATTTAACATAAGTATAAATGTCGATGGAAAAAAAACTTGGTACGATAAATGCTTTCATGATTTTCTTTGATAAGTTATATTTCAAGGTTCCATTTTACTGACTGTCTCCTTATATATCTAGATCTCTTCAATTATAGTGTCTATTTATATAAAACAAATCGCTATGATACTTTCTCAATTAAAACTATATTAATATATTTTATCTTGGATCAACTTACTGAAAGATTTTCTTGATCTTTTCTTTTTCTTTCCGATAGGAAAAAAAAAGAATTATTTTTAGCAAAACTAATGAATAGAATAAATTCGTTCTCTTTCTTACACCATCAATAACCTAAAGTGAGAAGGAAAAACAAACATTATAATAGCGGCTCGTTGTCTCTTATGCGTAAAAAAACAGGTTTTTATTTCATTTCTGAAAATGACATACTCTTTACGAGTATACATGTTTATATTTATGTGCACAAAGATAATTTATCAGATAAACATTTGTTTACTTTATCGAACAAAACAGTGTTTATTTGATATATGTATCGAGAAATTTTTTTTCAGCTAGAAGTAGTTGCTAGTAATTGTAGTGCACTAGAAAATGCATGACAAATAAATACTATCGTTTTACATCGATTTTAGCATGTAGTATGATAGATGAAATAGATTACATCGTACTCCAATGTACTGTAAACATTGTTCGATACTCGATTTTTAGGCTGTTTCTCAATTATTTTGAGATATCAACGGCGCAATAAAAAGTTCCTGTAACCTTCGATTGACTAGAATTAATCTACTGTCATTTAGAAACGGAAACCCTATATAGAACGAAAGTATGCATCATAGTTTTCTCAACATTTTGATGACGATACTTATCTTTCTTGATAGCAAAAGCAACCGACTAGAATAAAAGTAGAAGGCATGTCTAGTTAATAAAGTGTTCACAATGTTGAAATAACTGATTTCTTACTGTTTTTATTGGGGTTACAGAGAAAAAGCATTCTTTCACTGCATGAATACCTTTGGAAAGAAAATATTTATACATTTTCTTCGCTGTGTAATTATGAATATTGGCATGTTAACAGAGTATTAACGATCTTCGATACATACTAATTTCATCAGGTTTCGTAAATCAGAAAAAGGATATAAATACTGAAAATGAAACTAATCGTGCACTGGAGAAAAGAAAAATTTAAAGCATCACAATTGTGTCCGTCTATTGTAAGAAATAAACCATAGGACTCACAATAAGCGTGTGGGTAATGCAAAATTATAGTACCTCTTAAATTTTGCTCCCATGTTCATCATTTGATTTCTTTGTT
>OENT01002400.1:5455-23155 GCA_900239685.1 Rotaria macrura | reverse complement strand
CTTATGTACCAGATGCATTAATGGTTCTTTGCAAACATTCAAATGACCCTTATCTAATTCAGGTGGTTACTTTCTATTTTCTAATTTCGAAACTAATTCAATATTTATTTTTCAAGAAATCGATCAAAGAATGTTTATCTGAATTTCGTCGTACGCATTATGATTCATGACATGAACATAGAACAAAGTTCACTAATGAACAACTAGAACTTAAGCTGATGCGCTCATTGCACACAGTTATTATACTTGACAGTAAAACCTTCATAGAAACAATTCATATTAAAATCTCTCATTTAATGACTTTATTTTTACAATTTACTCTTGAATAACAAAATTGCAATTGATAAAATCCAGAAATTCTACTTATAGCAACACCAAATTGCCGAATTTGATCGAGATCAAGACTTTATTAGTGACTATGAAAGTGGTCAGCATTATATTCGTTTTTACTCAGAGTATGATTCAGCATTGTTCGCATCAAAGCAAAATAATTAAATGAAGGCTACCTTTGAGTGTGAGCCAATTTCTTTCACTCAGATCTACGATTTCAATTTACTTGATAACTTTCAAGCCCTTAGCTAAGACTAGTGTCAACAGATTTTTCTGCCAAACAAAGTAAACTAAACGTCAACACTGTTCTCGTTTTTCATAGTGAAAAAATGTGGGTGTGGGTTTGGGGATTTTTTATACAGACGCGTACCTACATCCCACACTCGCACTCCCATACCGTCTTAAAAATTATGATTTTTTGTCTAAAATCAAGAGACTTTCAACGAAATAATCAATTCTATTTGTTTCCGTATTAAGAAGAAAACTTTTTCTTGTTAAGTGACACTCTGTTTCCTTGTTCGATATTCTTGAATCGGCTACGTCAAATAATGATGACTACAAATGCTTTCAATATGAGTGATTCGTCATTTTATTTGATAGCCTATGGCCCATCTGACGATAGGTTTACTTGGGATAGAATTTATAAATACTTCGAAGAGTGGAACGTTATTTACCATCTCTGAAACATAAAACACATCCTTCATATGAATAATATATTTTCTACCATTGACACAAGACAGCACAAAAATAGCATTCGATATCCTTCAAGCTATTGTACAGAGATCAGACTTGGAAAGAAAAATATATATAGTACGTATACAATCGTCATCATGGTAAGGATAGGAACTAATTGCATAGAACATCACATCATATCAATACGAGTTGGTCTACCTCAGGTTAAAATGGTTCGTTTTCCTTACAGTTAGTTACTCTGTTAAACAGTTACATTTGACTGCTACAGCTGGTATTCATACTAGACAAGTTCAATTGTCATTATCCATAATTAATCTGCAACAAGTCTTCAGCGAACTTTCGCACATATCAACCAGTTCAGAGAATAGGAGATGATATTGTATTTTCTGAAAAAGTTACAATTTTATTTAGTTCAAGTATATTTATGTTCACTGTATGACGTTTTTAGATAGAAAGTGACACTGACCAGCAGCGATCATTGTTAAATGTAATTTTTCATTTATACCAATATCGGAAACGGCACTGTTAACATATTCTAGGGAACGAAGAGTCGAGTACGGATTCGACTTTATTTTTACAATAGGGGATGTCTTGCCCTAAATATTGACGAGTGAGTTTTTTTCTTTCTTGGAAACTCTAATTGCCACTTCTTTGGTTCGAGGCGTATAGAATATCATATACAATTATGGCTTCTTCACCTGTCTTTACCTTGTTACACTTCATTTTTTGAAATTCACTTTGAATAAAAAAAACAAAAATATTTTCTTTGAATTAATACATACGTAATTGAGTTTTAGTCCAAACAATAATATCTGCACGAGTATTGAGATGTTTTCATTCAAGAAGGGTGTGCTCATGATATGGATAAACTGTAGAAGGCTCGATTGAACAAGAAAATATATCCGTATTATTATTTTGAGTAATTAAATGAACTTCTGCAGTTATTACTAATGTTTCATTTCTATCATATTATTACAAGAGAAAGTTATTGGTTGAAATTGATTCGTAATCTCGATTTCCAATAAGATAATGTGTGGTGACAATTGTACAAAAGAATGAACATTCAAATAATTAAATTGATTATGAGTTTCATTAAAATCACATTTCACACAAAACATTATTAATTCTATATTTGATTGTGATACGTGATAAAGCGTATGGTTTAATGATAGTTGTACACAGTTTCTTCGACAGATGAGATGACACCAACGATTCTGATCCGTAATTATTTGATAATAGCGAACAACTGTTTTTCCACTATTAATAATGGATTTTATTTCAATCGTATGATCGTTTGTATTTTGGAGATCTGTTTCATAGATTTTATCATACTGTTCATCAAGTAGAATGATCCTATATAAGAAAAAAAACATTTCTTGGTCAACTTAATATCTTATCGCCTAATTAGGAGAGAGCTTGTGAATAGTTTCGATCTCTAGATCAATTGCATTCTCAAACATTTGCAGTATTCGAGAGCCAAAGAAAAAACATTAAAGAATGACAAGTAAGATTTACATATTCATTTATATATACATAAGACTTGCAATGAACAGTAGAATTTTTACAGTAGAAATCGTAAAATAACATTCAAAACGAATAGAAATAAAGATTTTAACTAATTTATTCAATCAGTCTTATGTTACTGACTGTCGATATTAATGAAACTCTTCAAAGGAAACAATTGTGTCATGGTAAAAATTTTTAAATCTCGCATTTTTTCCGTCGCTAGCTACGAAGATCTTAGTGATAGAATCATATGTATACTTAAACGATAATACCAAATCATTGACTTGTTTTACTCGAATCGATGTTGATAATTGGAAATCAAAAGAATAAACTCTTCACAATGGTATCACAGTAACTTAATGAGAAATATAGCAATAGTAAAAGACAGTTAGAGCAACAAACGACTGTAAAAGTTTTGATTTTTGAAAAATATTTCTCTGATGGAATGTTCTCTAGAATCCTATCAATCATGTTTACTTGGTGTTGGCATTCATCATAAAATATTTCTCAATACAACTCGGGCACAGAAAAAAGGAAGAAAGTATTGAATGATGAAACCTGGGAAAACAATGACTACCATATTGTATGAATCTACCATTCATGATTCGGTGAGTCTTTAGCAAGACGTATAAATCCAATACACTTTATATTATCAGCTCGAATGGGTAAGAATAAACGTACGTTTTCATCTAATACATGTCTGGAATAGCGATAAGATTGAAAAATTCATAGATATTACATTGATTCTAAAATGTATTCATTACTGATAAAGAAAAAATCTACATAGACCAGGACTTATCGTTGAATATTGACTTCAGATAATATCTATACGAAATGCTCTTATCAAAGATTCATTTTTGAGATAATCCTGTGTACATAGAACACATTGTCTTGATGTTATTGAATTTTTGTTAGTACATGTGGCATTACGATGAAATTCATTGGCCTCAAATGAAGCATTATGTTCATCAATAGGTACTTAAATATTTCATTCAGAGGTTTAGTTTTTTACTTTGCCCATAGAACAATGGCTGAATGAACAATGATGGACTATCAATATTTATACGAAGGATATTAATTTCATGATAGAATATATTAGAGAGATTTGGCTGATTCATGCCTATTTGTGTCAGATGTAAATCACATTCATATGTGTGCAATTGACATTCATGTGACATAAATAGAAAATGAAAAGTTGATAGATAAGTTTTACTAGAAATAAAACCATTCAAATAAATAATCGGTGCTTGTAAACATTGAAATGTTGGTACGAAAAAGTCTAAAAAGAATTTAGTCCTATGAAGATAAATACGATATTTAAAATTTCTTTCTTACATTCTGTAAATTGTTGCACAGGAATATTGTTAAATAACTATAGTCCTTCGATGTATTGCATTCCAGCACCATCGATCTCGATTTCAAATTCAACCGACGTAATAAAATGTTAAATGTCAATTCGTATAACATTAATGATGCTTTATTTTTTTATGTGATTTATTGTCGTTGTACTTAAATATAATCAATCAATAAGCTCGATGAATATCGAGTTGAACTTACACCAAATACACAACTGCTAGTACTTGGTATCTTATCTTCAAACCAGTGGTCCACTAAAATTACTTATGATTGTGGCTATATCAATAAATTTCAACAAAGAAAACTTCAATTGAATTAGAAAGTTTATAGCACTCAAATATGCGTGAGGCTCGAAAATGTATGCTCAAATAAATTTTAATTGTTTAGATTATCACAAAAAGTGAACACGCATATGCAATATACAGTTCCTATGCGCCTGCTTCAAATTGCGTTATGCATCTTCACAAAACAGGCATGAAATATCCAAAACAGTATTATTCAAATACGTAAGATAAATACTAGAGTATTTATTTTGGTCTTTTCATAGATCTTGTTGGTATAGCTATGTTCAAAAATCGCGTGTATCAATGATGTGCCGTTATACATATGGAAAACTTTTGTTTCATATCACTTGAGGATTGGCCGTATAGATGAGGACGAAATAGATCTCCAGATAAAAAAGAAACATTTGCGTCATGTTTTACGTCTTATCACATTCTACATAGTAGACACCAAAGTTCTTTTAAATAAAATCGTAGTTCATGGGTTTATCATTCGCTTGAGCTTATAGATAAGAGAAGAGTCGTTGTTTTTTGTCTAAAACTTTTATATGTTTTTGTTCTTACTAAGCATGAAGTATGTTGAGAACATGGATAAACCATGTCGGTTTGTATAATATGAATCAATTCTATTCGCAAGAGATTTATAGATTTCAAGGATTCCTTCATTATTTTAATTATTATTCCCAAAATAGATGAAAGACAACTTATATATTAAACAAACGACCAGGATTAGGATTATATAATGATAGAGTTCTTTTAATGACGCATAGGCAAATCAATAGTAAGCTGAAAGTATTCTTTGACTAAAGTCTTATTCACTAGTTTTTGTTCGAAATTTTTCTCTAGAAAACATAGTTCAATTTATTGCGTGCTTGTAATTTACCCATTTTGAATTAATATTTTCAGATTGAAATGAATCCACCTGGTTCATCGTACCATGAATGAGAATTGAATGGTTCATAAAAAAAGTCCATTATTCATCATTTTCGTTTCATACTATAAGCCAATTATTTTAGAATGTTTGTCAGTAAAGGGTACACCACCAATACTGAACTGAAGTTTGTATTCAGCTGGTAACGATCCACCTTTTGCAATAAAATGTGAGGAATTACGTTTACAGATTGCTATTATAAATATGCTTGCATTAGCATGGATTTTGTTCGTTTTCAGTTAAAAATGGTCGATGAATATTCACACCAAATAAAAAGAATAGATTTGACAATGATTGAAGATGCTTTTCCATATCATGATATGCTTAGGATTTACTAGTACATGGTTTTTTATATTCTATTAGTCCATACAAATAGGATGAATAAACATGAAAGATCACTAAAATAAATAATTGCCGATTGATTAACTTTTATTTGTTGTTTTATTTAAAATGTCGCCCCTAAATCGATAAACTAATATTTATTTTGAGGAAAACTCAATGTTACGAACAGGGGCGGTGGAGTGCCATCAAGCTAGGTGATTTTTACATCAAGTAAGCTAGGAGAAATTTTTGAACCATGATGCTTGAGAAAACTATATCCCTTTCATCGATGTTGATTACGATTCGGATCCGTTAGCCGATACGTACACTGTTAATCAAGCACAACAGGCTAATTCACACTTTGATAATTGTTCTTCTGACTCATCATTGACAACGAAAACTGATGTATCTTCATTTGGAATTTCTTCACTACTTTCATCGTTGATCGACGTTGATACATCAGCTGGCGATTTAGTATACTCTGCTGACCCTCTTTGTTTCCTCTTTTTCACTGTATTCATAAACCAGCTAGAAAAAAAGCGAACCACACTGGGAAGAAAACATGAAAACGAGGGAAAATATCTGAACAACACGAAAAGAAGAGAAAGATCCAATGTGAAGAAGATGAAAGAAAAAAACCTATGTATAGGATATACGTATATCGGCTAGTCAATATTCTTGTCTCTATTCTTTCCAGATTCTTGTTTTGCTGAGAAATTTGTGAAGATTTTTGTTTTATATCTTCGATGACTAGGCAAGAAATCTCTAACGTGCAAAGAATATTTTCACTTCTTGAAATCTACGGCTGACTCTTTTCATTATAATCTACGGTTTTTTCTTGGATAATCTGATCAGATTCTTGCATTTTGTTTTTGCATTAGTGCATATAACTATAATACGATTTATCGCCATCAACGTTATTATCAGTAAATAGTTTTCACGATAAAAATATAACTGAAAAAAATAGTGCTACAATGATAGATTTTATTTCAATACCTTAGACAAATGAGAAAAACTATAGAATGATATAAGTAACGACACGACCAAAAATGCGAACAAAGGCATATATGAAACTGACAATTTTAATTGAGAAATTACAGTGTTTCGAGAAAAGAAAAAAAATCTCTTGGAATATTCAGCAACTGCTCACTACTAAGAATCTTCTCCGTGACGTTCATCATTTTTAGCCTTAGAAACAGCTAAATAAACTAATAAATTTTATCTCATGATATTGGTATATACTTATCTTTAACTTACAACATATAGGAGCCGCATACATTTCAATATTTCTTATTCATTTTATTAAGTTAGCTGTTTAGCTTCGTGTGAACGAATGCACGATAAAATTAGTATTAGCAATTTATATAGAGCATAAATAGCAGCAGAATGATATTCCTCTTGCAGTTCCGTTAAGAATCTTTCTATCTTTCTTTCATCGATAGAAAGAGTCTTGACTGAAATTCAAGACTACAGAGAATCTTGACAGATTACTCAGCAAAAAAAGAATCTGGAAAGAATAGAGACAAAAATATCGACTTATGAACTCAGATAAATGTGAGAATATTATCTGAACGTGTCAGGTACATAGCATAACACATTCTTTGAATAAGAAATAACAATATTCACATCGAATTCAAGTGAGGCTCAAGCTTCATGGGTCTCAGTGGCTTCGCCGCCACTGGTTACGAACATTCTCGCCTTATATATAGATATATATTCAAAGTATTTCATTCGTTTATTTCGATGATAAGATTTAACATAAAAATATCTATAAATGAAGATGGATGGTTTTCGATGAGATTAAGTGACATTTTTGATCGAGTACTTTCCATGGGAACTTAGGCATTTTTAATTGGTTTGATTCTATCATATAAGTGTACGATTAGCAACTAAGAGCTCAAATCCTCTTGTCGTACAAGTTTCTTAAATTTAAAGCTAAACCCGTTGATAGTGTAATAATTGATGCTCTAAATTGAATAGGTTGATACGTTAGAAGGTGTGGATTATTCCCCTTTAATCATCCACATATACGCACCCACACCCACATCTCTTGCGTACTTCTTTCAAGGTAGTCGAAGATAATGAGCACTATTGACATTCATACAATGATCAACAAGTGTATTGTCCCTATTATATAAAGCGTGGGTTCTCTGACGGCGTAGGATGCTATGTTTATTGAAAACATAATTATTATCATGATTGAATGTTTCAGAAGCCAACGAATGGTAACGTCTTGTTGCGAAGTGAAAATGCAATAAAAGATCTTGCCCAAAACATTGGGATTTGTGACGATTTATCATGTATGTACGATCAACACTATAGTCTAAGTCAATTTTCGGATGTTTTTAAACTGTTCTTTTGTGTCACGTTGTAAAGAGAAACATAACTAGATCGATTGTAATATGCATCTGCTAATATTCTTTCCCTCTGCACTTCATATACTTCGTGTGTATCTTTATTGTACCGAGCAATGTACGCAGTAGCATCATTGTTCTGTTTCACTTAGAAGAATGAATTCACGGTAGTCACTCGACAACATCCTTTGATATGTCCATAGAAAAATTCGGCGTCAGGAGAGCAAAATAGAATTCGACTGCCATATGTAGCATGAATAATGGGAATAAATTTTTGTTGGTAATGATCTGTTTCCAAACTTTTTATCTCTTGAGCATCCCAAATGATTTTTAACAATTGAAATTGTGGAAACGCTAATATCAAACGCTGCATATATTTTTCATGCAAATACTTAAAAATGTTAAGTCACACGTCAACAGGGACCATCTTAATCAATTGATTTTCTTCATCTTGATGTGTGGTCAATGATTTTGCTTTTAGTTGGAGTAATCGTGAATGCTTATAAAGAATCGATAATAATCGTTCATATAACTTACCGTAATACCACTAACTCTAAGGGACTTTCCGGGACTTCCAAGAATTTTCACTTTGTTTTGCTGAGCTTCATAAAAAAAGTAAACAAGCAAGATAATCTTCTTGTCCTCAGGACAAACGGCAAATCCAAGCGGTTTCCATTTTCGCTGTACGAGCACATCAGTTCGTAAAACGATGCGTTGTGCTAAATCAGAAGAACTTGCCCCTTGTGATGCCATAGCTGCGTGTCAGAGATCCTGCGTAAATAGAACAGCGTAAACTTTCGTTGGTTTGACTGTCACAACTTCATAACCTCTTCGTAATCCACCACAAGCTTCAGTTTCTTCCTCAACTGTTAACCCTTTTGTATGGAACTTCGGTATTACGTTGGGAAAATAAAATTTTGTTTCTCCTTTTTCATAATTACCGTTCAAATAGATCACTTAACTCAGTAAAGATCGTTCATCCCCACTCGGAGCATATTTCGCATCTTTATGTCGTGCAAAATGTTATCCTTGATGATATTTGTTTACTCGCATAGCATTATTTACACCACTCATCCCAAAATCCCCCTGTACGTTGAAACCTAACGGTTTTGTATTTGAAACTAATTTTCGTGATTCATTACCTAGCGTTAAGTGTCACCAAAGTATTCGAGCGGATCAATCGTCCGTCACTACTGATCGTGGATTGGCGTGTCTTTGGGAATCGTACTTCTCTGACATATTTTCAAACGTCTCTTGGTTAATGTGGACCAGAATATCATTGTACTCATGAGTGCTCAATAAAATACCTATTTCTATTAAAATCAAGCCATCTTGCTTTTTATTTGGTTCAATATGACACGATTTCTTAATCTTGGTTGCACTAAATAATTACTAAGTAAGGGAATGATAGTATTACAATCTGTTGTTCCCAGGTAGTTATTTCGGTGCATTTTGTAAATGAATCTTAACCAGCCTTCGCTCTCAACTTTTTTCACATGCTGCGTGCCCTTCAAATGCGATTCTCTGATCGTTTTTCGCTTCTTTTTGGTTTCATTGCTCAACATCGAAACAATGACGCAGTAATTGCGCAACATCTATGAAGTGCAACGATGCCGATTTGAAAGTTACTTTTCTTCAGTTATCGTTTTACGGTGCCCTTATTGGGTGTACGTGAAGGTAAAGACGTTGTTCATCTATGCTGGCACCCATCACACACACACCCACACCAAGGGGGAAGTGCAGGTTTGAAACCTCCTGCATCCCAGCATCATCTCAGCATCTTGCAGCATAATTTGATGTGGTGATGCTGTACTTTCCCCCTTGTCTACAAGCACACTCACAGCCGTTATTAATTGCAATGCAGGGCCGTGATGAGTAATTTACTCTGTTAATAGATAACAATAAACGCGTTGGCGGATTAAACTCAGCATTATTTAATTTTTTCCACTAAAACTGAATTATGCAGTATAATTTACTTGTTTGATTTGATCGGTTGCCGAATGGTAAAATTTGATCTATTTTTCATTGATTTATTGAGACCCACCCCACAACCTATTTTATGAGTAATTTCATGTTTCCTCTTTAGATTTAGACCAATACTAGAAATATCTATGAGAGAAAAATATGAATAAATTTATTCTAGATTAGATTCAATTTCAATCGTGCTCTGAGTATGTTTTATTTTGTCAATGATTGTTGAGTAATGTTCAATTTTATTTCTCAATCACCAGTATTACGATTTTACCCTTTGAACATATTTTGTTTGACCTTGTTCATTAATTCTTCAGATCTTTCTGTGATAAATAATCGTTGTTTCCAATCATTCATTTTCATTGATGATGCTTGATTTTGGAATCTCTCCTCTGCATTTATTCTGTTTCTAGTAAAGACAGTAACTGGAACATTCTTTAATTGGAGATCATCCAATAGATTTAATAAATCAATAGAAGTCTTATCTTCATCTGGATAATAACTCCGACAAATGATTTGAAATTTTGATGAGAATTTAATCTTATGCTTGTTTTTATACAGATGATTCCTGCCATATAAGAATGTTTCACAGTAGTCGATAGTGACATTATGCTTGCTGTTCAATAGTTCTCCTATTTTAGAATTTTCACCACTCTTTTTATCAATCCAAAGAATAAATGATCGATCGTTACTATTATCAATATTATTTGTCTGTGATTTCGAAGGTGCTACCTCAGATTTACCTTCCCACATTGAACTCCAATAATTATGTGTTTCATGTGTTTTCCAGAAAAACTTATAATCGAAATAATCAAGCTTATAGTATGGTGCAATGTAATATGGCTGATGTTTATGGAATGTCCAATCGTATGGATTTACCATTGTATCTTCTGGTGGAATATATGCATTAGAACGCTCTGTAACAACCTTGATGGTATGTGCATTAAAACATTGACTTGGATTAGTCATATATTGATATGGAATGTAACAGTAGCCGTTATCACCCTTAAAAGAAAATCGACATAATATTTATAGATCAATGAAAGTACTGTTTTTAATTAATTAATTTCATTTTTATATGATTTCGAATATTTTTAATACTCTCTGATATGAAATGATAAACGCATCTTTCATATTCTGTATGTTATCACTTTGACAAAACCTCAATGAAAATTAATCTAATATGATATAAAATAAATATTCTTCAGCCATTGCAATGCAAATGAAAGCGATTTTCCTTATCATATGTAACAGTTTGAATAAATGTTTTCGATTACAACTATAAGGAAAAACGGTCGAATAAGGGAGAAAGAGAGGATTACTTTCAGATTAAATGATTCATGCATTTTTGAAGACAGCCGCCTCCCAAAATAAGGCACGTTGCATGATATTTGGTGAAAAAGCAATATCCTATCATGAATTTTATTTTTGACCAATGGAAAGTAATGTGGCTACTGTTGCATGATGAAATTGATATAACATCAATGAGCTTCATGCTTTGAAACATTGTGGAAACTTCTAATTAATTATAAATTATCGAAAATTAGCTTATAATATACATTGGAAAAATGAAAGCGAATATTTTAAACATGCAACGATCGCTCACAGATGTTTCGGCTATTGAACATCAATTTTAATGAATGATCAAGTATGAACTCCTGAAGGATAAATTTCAATTTGAAAACTGCATTGGAGAATCAACTTAAGCTATTCATTCATTAAATAGAAAATAAGAAACACGTTCCGTTACGTTTTTCAAGATTCTTCAAATTATCATTTTGAAACAATTATATTCTTGAGGAATCTTTCTAAATAACTCAATAAGTAAGTAATGTTTTTTTTTTATTAGACGATTTTGAATTTCAGCGATACAATTGTAATATAATGAGTCATTTTCAAGAGAAAGAGAAAAGATTTTAGACCTACGTGAACTGTTGCTCTAGCATGTCTTTTAAAAATTATTTATTGGAAATATAAAAGTATATGTAAACTCAGAAAAAAATGATTTTGTTACTCTGTTATTTTTCCAAATAGAATAATAATAGACCATAAATTTTCTCATTTTCATGCTGAAGCAGATGGATATTCAATGAAAAGTACTAAAGATATTTCCGAAGAAGAAACAGAATAGTTTTTAATCTTCAAGTATAATGAAATCTCGTAGTCTTTTTGTGTTCAAGTGGAGATATTCAGGGTGACTTCAATTCTATCCAAAAACAATGAATGATATAGATTTTCTAACCGTTGAACTTAATTACCTGACAAGCAAATTTTCTACTACTACTTTCTTCTACCAAGTAAGACAGAGTAGTTTATCCCTACAGAATGAAGTTATGTGAACTTTTTAGGAATTTCTTAAATTGAAAAAAGCTCATAATATTTCTGAAATCATCCGAAGCTTTATCGTGTTTTTTGAAATCTCGAAGTCTGTTAATGTGCTCTGAAGTATTTCTGATGCATGTTTCAATTGATTCTATCACTAAAACTAGTTGACTATCAGCATACATGCATCTGAATCTCATAAGCCATACTAAAACTCACCCAATTTTTATTCCATGAATTTCTAACAATGAAACATTGTGATAGATTACTATACCCCACAGCTAACATTGCATGTGCACCGTGGGCACTATTTTGTGTTTCATCAGCGAAGTTGGGCATTGGTACACTTCCTCCATTGTTTCCAGCTTGATGAAACGAATTGTATGTCAGAAGACCAAATACGAATGGATATCCCTCGGCCAAACAGCTTTTCATTTCAGTTAAATTTATTCCCACAGAATTGGCATTTTCTATACGATAGTTTTTAGCTTCCTCATAACAATTGCTTGGCGGCTTTGCATTGACATTTTGAGATTTGAATGGTAACATACTTTCTTTGCAGCAGCCATATTTTTTCAGTCCTGTGATGGCACTTGGAATACTGCAACCGTGGTCATACATGTTGTGTTCAGAATCGCCATCTTCCTTGCGAGCAGTGTAGTAGATGAAAAAGCGACTAATATCGACATGTTTTCGATGGTTTTTCATTATCAAGAACTCATATGCACCTTAACTTATAAATAGAATATGTTACTAAATAATAATGCAATAAACGTACCTGCTAAGGCGTTCGCAACACTAGAATGAGAAATAAACAATTATATCGATGTATATGAGTTAAAAGCAGTCATATATGCGAAATTCATGATTGAAAGTTTGCTCAAATATTATATAAACAACTTTTAGGAGAGAAAATATTGAATACGTGAATATCTAGGTTATTTAATAAACATATACGTGATATTTTTCATGGATTGTTTAATTTATTAATAAAATTTTTATATTTATCATCTTCTCAACTAGATTATCTAATTCTATAATATAGGCCATTAGATTATATAAAATAATCTCTTATTTAGAACGTGCCCATGCAAAGTATTTCATAAAATTTTACGTTAGATGCAGATTGGCATCGATGCGATGCAAACGTCTTGGCAAAAATGTCAACATTTTGTTGACAATATTGCTGACTTCAAAACCCTTCCTATATTTTTGTTGGAGAGAGTGAAGTCTGAACTGGAAATTTTGTACTATAGGCATAGTTGTCCAAAATGAATCTGAGAACAGGAAAGCGTCTAAAATGAAACATCCCTTAATACTTCCTTGCAAGATTTTTGCTAGTTGAATAGTTTGCATTTTTCAAACACTTCGAACTGCATGGACGGAATTTGTACAATAAAACGCAACAAATATAGTGTACCGAAAACTCTATTGATATCCTCTTTGAAAAAGTTTTCTTAGAACCATTCTTGATTCCGTGATCAAAACTCCTTCACAAAATTGAAATTTTGGTAAAAGGGGACTTTTGAAAAGGTTCCAGTTTTCAACGACATCAGGTACTATATCCGAAAACCATGCATGAGCCAAATCCGTTGCGTGTTATTTGTTCAAAATATGTCAAATCATTGAAGTTTAGCAGAGAAAAACAGATGAGAAAAACTTTTATCACTGAAAAACGATCGAATACTAAGAATAACCGAATTATTAAGTGTCCTTTAGAAAATTTATATTTCGGTATAAGAAAAGACGAGTAAATTTAATTTCCGATACATCGTAGAAAAAGCATTCTTTGTGTCATGAAATTCATCAAGAAACTGGTTTTCCATTACTTTTACGAGAGGTAGAAAACTAACAGGAAATAGCAAAAGATCTTGCAGGAGGATGAACTTGGAAGAACTATATTAGGTGTTTGATTTGTGGATGGTCCTTCTTCTTCGATTCATTCTGGAAAAATATGTCTGGTACAAAATTTCCAGTTCAGACTTCGCTCACCAACAAAAAAAAACATTTTATGGGATTCTAAGTCAATAACGTTGTCTAACTAATCTTGAAATTGTTGCCAAGACTTTTGAATTGCATGTTAGACATCTGGTACCTATCAAATATTGGCGCTGATTTTCCTATTTTCAATGTTAGAATCGATTCGGTGATTATGTTTTGTAACATTTTCTGGTTGTAAAGCGCGATACAAATGATGGAAAGATTACTAAATGGTAATGTAAAATGAAAAAAAGAGTATTGGGTGTGTTTTTGACAACTTTTCACTGTCGACGTAATGTTTTTCTTGGTGAATAAATTCAATTTCTGTTTAACTTTTAAAACTGGCTACAGATTGGGAACCGAATTTGCTAGACTGAAAGATAGAGTCTGGAAACCGTAATTTATGTGTGTCTGTCTGTCTGTAACAATCACAGAAGCAACCATTTCTGTGGCACAAACGACCATACACATGATAAAAATAATCCTTACTGGTACGTGTCACAATTTCAGCAATATAATTAACCACATCTATGGTTTTTGGACCACTGGTCAGGTCACCTGAGATACGTTATTGGGGATGTACGTCAGGTTTTTGTCGACTGATGCTGTATCTATGGTCTCTGGCCACAGAGATGGCACCAGTTATGCAAGATTACAAGTCGTCCTGGACTCGGTCTAAATGACGATAAATATGAGAGAAAGGATCGAAATAATACCCCAAGTGGCAGAAGTTATAATCTGAAGTGAATACAAAAGACACTCTAAATGATCACAAATGGGACACTCTCGACCAGTGACATTGTCATAATCTGGTTAAAGTGTGTTAAAATGTACTCGAAATGATCACAATAATGTTTCTTCCAGCACTAGATGTGCTGTGAATGACCTCCTACGAGGTCAAAAACATGACAGATATGAGTATAATGATCACATTTGTCATCCTATGCATCAAGCCCTTGTTGTGACCATTGGTGCTATATTCATGGACGTTTTCGCAAATGTTTGCTTCTTTGAAGCCCATCCGTAATCCTTCAAACTTTATCCGTAGTCATTTCGATCATAGTTACCATGTGGTTATTGGATTATTCAGACAGTCGGGGACGCTTGAAATTCTATTTCTACGCGAGTACCTCACTCTAGGGTCAAGTGACTCGATTCTCGATGAGCGTTACTTGTCTATTGATCTTGATCAATCATCGGCCTTTAGCTTATTGTGATTGCTCAGTGCTGTATCAACAAATATAGAACAAGATGAATCTATATTTAAATATTCAGTGAAATACTGTAAGTTCGTGATTGACGTTTAAAATTTAGATTTTTGATTATGATCTAGAATATTTGAATGTTTTCATGTTAAACGTGAATGATAAACTTAAGAATGATGAACTTTCATAGAGATGGTTGGATTTCAATCAAGAATTTTCAAGAAACTAACCAGGAGTTTGTCTGGCCTTGGTCTTCGATTGGAGTCATCAATTGTCGTAGATCAACTAACGGTGGTAGTGCAGCTTCACTTACGTTTGGTGCTCCAAATTTTTGGTATGGCGATGGTGTTTTACTGATTATACAGCCTCCAACACTATGTTGTTGTCCAGCTGTAGGATGTGTGCCCCAGTTGTTGTCAGTCATACCAATGGATTAATTTTCAATAATCTTCAATAAGAAATCATTAAAAATATCGAGTGTCCTGGTCTAATTATTAAATAGGTGTGCTTTAACTATGCTAAATACTGATCATGAATAAAAAAGGGATTCTTCATAACGATTCCTAGAACTGACTGCATTTGCTCAAAGTTTTCTTCGTATTCTAACTTGAAATCTAAAGGATCATTGACATTTCTACTCAACTATGAATTGTAAATATCTTCAATGTTTGGGCTAATTGAAATAATGTTTAAGTTAACTTTATTTATCTAAATGAAATGATAGGATAATGCTTTTCTTGAAGAAAAACAAAAATATTGTCAACAGTCATATACAGTCAAATATGACTGAAAGCGGCCCATATATATGTCAATGAAAGATTTGCGTCATAGAAAAATGTCCGATTGAAATACGTCGCTCTCTTCATTGGAGTTCTCGATACGATATAAAACTTGATGACTTCACGCTGATCTCTATGTACTTCAATCCAAAGGGTTTGAGACTCATGGGTTCTCATCACTTTATAGTTCAAATTGTTTCAGATTGATTTTGAAACAGTGATAATCTTCATCAAGGCTTTAGCTACAATATATTGATGGTTTTACCGCCATCTCCTTGCTCATTAAACATGATATACACTCTAAAAAACGGTATAATACGAAACTTACAAAGGATCTTCAGCCAGTCAAGCGAGAAGATCCTTTGTAGGCTCGAGAAAAACCAGGGTGTGGTACCGAAACATTTCTTAACCTATAAAAACAAAGCTTCGCATCAAGAGTTTCGGACTGTACACATTACATCAACACAGAAATACGTTCCGGAGATGAAGTTCAGCGGGAAGCCTTACCATAGTGCCTTGAGAGCACCTTCTGAAAATGTGAAACTTTTCTGGAAGAGCATTACAAAGGTTCTCTCGTTGCTCAAAGAAAAATACACACAAGCTGCCTATTACGTCAAATATTTTTCAAGCCGAACCCATGTGAAAAAAAATATGTAAAAAAAATCAGTTTTAATAATCAGAAAATCGATTTTTTGATTATTTTTTTTACATGGGAAGTACGCAAAACACCAAACTTGTTTCATTCTCCATTGAAGTATGATCAATACCGAGAAAAAACAAAGAAATGAGCTTTCACATCAATATTCAGTCACTAAACATAAAGCATATTCCTCAATAGTTAATAAATTAAGCTAAATACATCATTCAGATACGAAACCAAAATGCATCTTCTACATTCCAACAAACAGATGATCTCAAAAACGATTCACCTATCGATCAATGAAGCATTATCGAACCTTCAATTTCATCTGATATAAAAAACAAATTCGTTTAGTTGGTTCTATTTAGATTTCAATAGTCATACCTAATGCTGAAAGAAACAAATGGACCTCAATTGCAAAATGAACAAGCATGTTTTATTATATTTGGATTGAAACAATCATACCTAATGTTGATCACAATGGAATTCATCTGATGTAGAAAACAAACACATTCAGTTGGTTTTATTTTGATTGAAATAATCATACCTAATGCTGATACAATCGGATGGATCTGAAGCAGAAAACGAATTCGAATAGTTCGTTCTATTTAAAATAAAATAATCAAACGAAATGCTGATCAGAATCGAATGGATCCGAAGTAGGAACCCAATTCCTCCAGTCGATTTTATTTTGAAAAATTCAAGGATACCTCATGTTGATCGAATCGAATGAATCACAAGTAGAAAACGAATTGTTATAGTTCGTTGTATTTTGGTTCAAACAATCCTACCTAATGTTCATCACAATGAATTGGAGCTGAAGTAGAAAACGAATTCATATAGTTAGTTGTGTTTCCATTCAAATGATCATACGTAATGTTCATCAGAATCCAATGGATTTGAAATAGAAAACGAATTCAAAGAGTTAGTTGTATTTAAGTTAAAATAATCAAAACAAATGTTGATAGAATCGAATGCATCTGAAGTAGAAAACAAATTCTCCCGGTCGATTTTATTTTGATAGAAAGAAT
>OENT01002399.1:4924-23200 GCA_900239685.1 Rotaria macrura | reverse complement strand
CCGAGAGTAGGCATCGGTTTCGGAGCTGATCGGCACAAATTGGGAGTATTGTATTAAGTCTACAACCCTATCAAAAAATGGCATGCTATCTGGTAAGGTGGTATGGAGAGGTTTCTCTGAACGTCCCAAAAACAAAGTCTTGTCCATAGCAAATCTATGAAAGTTCCTTTAGAAAATTCTTGAATGATTTTATCCTATGAGATGAATTCCTTTTAGTAATAATCAGCAGCTGGTCCTGTATCTTTTCGAATGAGAATAAACTTTCAAATGTAAAGGTATATTTTGGAAAATTCCGTTACCCCCTCCGTGGAAAAAGCTTTAATCTGAGCAGCGCCTGGGGCGTTACAGTATATGTATATTTCGAAAGGATATTTTTATGTAAAACATTATAGAATTACGTCATGATTGTTACCAGGTAGAGTTAATCCAATTGGATGAAACTGTTCGAGAAATTTCTAAGTGGACTTTGATAGATTTGCTTAAGAAAAGAGTTTGTTTTTGGACTTTCAGAGAAGCATTCTGAGGCCATATTAGCAGATAGAATGCTAGTTTTTTGTAGGCTTGTTGACTAAATAGGGTACAGGTCTCGAGATCGGGTCACTTTTTGATGGCCAGCCCAGGCCGTATTGGGTCAAGAACTTCTCATGCCCGTCCGGCCTAGCCCGCCTGACCCTTTAGAATGACCTATCCGACTCGGCCCAACTTAGAATAGCACTATTAAAACTATATTTCTGTTACAGAGAACATTTCTACACTACCAAACTGCACAAACAGTAGGCCACTTATATGAATGTTGCAAAACTTTTATTATCACAGTTATCATAAGTTGAGCAAAATGAGACAATTTTAATGTCTTGAAAACAGCAAGAGAGTCAAACCGAATTGTGTATTTAACCGAAAGGCTAATGTACATTCTTAAATAATCGACATTCTTGAAGAATATTATTCATTAACAAATGCTGTCACAAGAACATTGCCCGCTGATTAATTTCACCCTGTGAATTCATTCAACATTTTTAGCTGTAAAGTTAGTTTTAGAACGTGATTAACATAGTTAGACTTCACAAGAACCCGTGCTGTTTAATGTTTTTGATGCAGTGACAGCCTTGTGCATAGATGAACAATATATAAGACTATCAAATAAATTTTGTTAATATTTATCAGATATATAAAACTACGAGAAAGTTTTTATAATAGAGACTCCAGGTTATGATGAGTTGCAAGAGAGAAAGTCCATCTAAGAAGTTTTCAGAGAAAATCGAAAAACATCGAGTAATTTTTGCCAAAGAATTAACCAAAACGGCACTATTTTAACATAATAAAATTTATTTTATTTGTTTGAACGATCATTTTTGATTCATTTTAGACTACTTCAATCCATTAATATAGTTTCGTCTACTAAAACTGTTTGTGAAAATTCGATTAGGAAGGGCTAAACCTAATACCAATCTACTTACAAAGTAGAAACATCTGATTTCATTTTTCATTCAAATAGTTCGATTTCAATGCATGCTTACCTGGAGATCAAACTTATCAAAAATCAGCCTTTTTCTACTTTCTCACATGCGAATTTCGATGACAATACAAATAAGGTCCAAGCAGGGCAGCCCGACCACCTAGTTCACCAACCCAGCCTACTGTTCCATTTTGCTGAGAACCACAAGGCTCTGTGGAAAAACCTATTCAGCCCCAGTTGGGTCCGGCAGCGTTAAGTCGAGCCGGGCCGGGCCGGGCAACCACGCCGTGTGACACGTATTGAGGCTTAATACAATACTCCCAATTTGTGCCGATCAGCTCCGAAACCGATGCCTACTCTCGGAGATAGCCTATCCTGAAAACCCGCATATTGCGTCTAAAACCCACTATTGAGAGAACTACTCTGACTAAACGAAGTACTTTTTATCACTGAAATTTGCAGGAGATATATACCGTTCGGTACTCTATCTACAGTANTAACTCTACCTGGTAACAATCATGACGTAATTCTATAATGTTTTACATAAAAATATCCTTTCGAAATATACATATACTGTAACGCCCCAGGCGCTGCTCAGATTAAAGCTTTTTCCACGGAGGGGGTAACGGAATTTTCCAAAATATACCTTTACATTTGAAAGTTTATTCTCATTCGAAAAGATACAGGACCAGCTGCTGATTATTACTAAAAGGAATTCATCTCATAGGATAAAATCATTCAAGAATTTTCTAAAGGAACTTTCATAGATTTGCTATGGACAAGACTTTGTTTTTGGGACGTTCAGAGAAACCTCTCCATACCACCTTACCAGATAGCATGCCATTTTTTGATAGGGTTGTAGACTTAATACAATACTCCCAATTTGTGCCGATCAGCTCCGAAACCGATGCCTACTCTCGGAGATAGCCTATCCTGAAAACCCGCATATTGCGTCTAAAACCCACTATTGAGAGAACTACTCTGACTAAACGAAGTACTTTTTATCACTGAAATTTGCAGGAGATATATACCGTTCGGTACTCTATCTACAGTAAAAATTTCAGACCTCAATATCATCCCCATGAAAAGTTATGAATCATCAAATTTACCAAAAAAAACACTTTTTTCATATGCTCTATTTTTCTTAGGTAGAGTTATAGGAGTCTGATATTTTGGGTACTTATATAACTCGAGTAGGTCTACTCACAGGCAAAATATATGGGTGTTTTTGAAAGGGTGTGGGTGTTCATGGTTGTAGGTAGGTG
Organism: Rotaria macrura; assembly: GCA_900239685.1. Taxonomy (NCBI): domain Eukaryota; kingdom Metazoa; phylum Rotifera; class Eurotatoria; order Philodinida; family Philodinidae; genus Rotaria; species Rotaria macrura. Next base: position 20,479 of record OENT01002399.1, on the reverse strand, counting down.
TTCGCGGATTGAAAAATAACAGTGTGCATTAGAAAATTTTTCTAATTTTCAACCATTTTCAGTGATCGTGGGTGTTTGCAGAATCGACTCGAGCAGCTCTATGAACTGGTCCTATCATCTCTGGATTCAGGGATCTTTATGGGTATTCATATGTTTTACGAATACCCCTAATTTTTTGACATAGGTTACTTTGAAATTTTTAGAGATTGTCTCTCTGATGTATTTTTCAACACTGAAAAATAAATTTAAATTGAATTCCTACTTTGAAGAACATTCAAAAATAAAAGCATATCTGATGTATGTATACAAGATATCGAAAAACACATGAAAAATACGATTATTGACATGTTTATAGAGTATTTTGTATGACTTAGATGAAGACTTCGTGCAACTTTGATCTCAAAACTTTTATATTCATTGGATAGCCCTTTTTTCGCTCTATCCAAATTCATAAAACAATTTCTGGGCGGCTTAATATCAACAGAGAAATATGGCTTCGATTGAACAAAAGAACAAAAAAACAATACGAAAAAAACACTATGGGTGATCTAGTTTTGACCCTACAATACCCATATAATCAAGGTTGAAAAGAAGATCATATCTACAGTTTTGTAGAGCTAAATTCACTCTATCAAACGAGATATTACTCGAAAAAATTCTGGCCCCTTAATAGGGAGAAATCAACTTACTTCTGATTTCAAAGAAAGAAACAATATTTTTTTAAACCAACTGAGGGTGCATTCAGTGTATACGCCACAACTTTTTAAAAGTAAGTTAGAATGAGCTAAAATTTTGGATTCACAGGTTTTTAACCATGCTCTTTCATTTACAATCATAAAATATAGGTGTTAGAATTTTCGAGAGTATGGCCCTGTTGAAAAATGTTCGATTTTCTCATGGACCGTCTCTTAAGAACATATCGCAGTCTTTCCAAATGACCGCAAACGTGCGCAAAGTCATGTACAGGAAAACACTTAGATATTTAAGCGGGCATTTCGCCTTGCAAAGTTCAAACAAAACAGATATATCAGTATTTGTAATTTCTTGTTTGAATTGTCTCAACTGCTCACAGCTACTGTCGTTTGCATCCGAATCAACACCTGCCTCGGATGAGGCACTGCAGTTGTCACTTTCAATGGTTCTCTTGTGTAGAAATGCATACGAGATCGATTTCAAATGCCATTGACGCTTTCACTTTCGAGACATGATAGATATTATTTATTGGAACTAAAAGTGTTACGTCAAAACCTGCAAGAAACGGCACAAATTACTGAAATTTTTGAACTCGTTAGCTTCTCGCGATACGCAGTTTCTTATGAATCTCAGTATTTCGTGAAAAATCCCACAAAAACCTTGCTAAGTGCTTTCAAAAACCCCTCGAGAACCATGTAAAGTTCGCATGAAAGATGTTCACTGAATTTTCCATGTTTGGTTACCTACTTGAGAAGCTTTTGGGTTTCATATATCGAAAATCAAGAAAGATCTGAAAAGTGAGTTTTTAGTTTTCGCATAGGTTTTTGGAAAATTCCGATTTTCTCAACCAAGGGAAAAATTTCAAAAATCTATTCGCCTAGTTTAATGAAGAATGATCTGGCGAGTCGATTGACGTGAAAAAAATCGGTTCTAGCATGAGAAATAAAACCTGTGAAAAGTTTGGAAGAAGGTGTGCTCAAGGTTTCTGAAGACCCCACTGTAGAGGTCCTACCAGGCCATGGTGTTGTCTAGAAATTTGTTGATGACATATCTTGATTCAGCATTTTACGCTGAACAAGAATGTGTCCGTTTAAACTTAAATAAATGATGTCTTGGGTCTCAAAATTGCATTTTACGGAAAATCACCCAAAAGGGGGTTTTTCAGAAGCCGAAAGTTTTTCTGGTTTTTCGGACCCAAGACAGCATCTAACAACGTTCTGAACTAGATATTCGTGATCGCCGGCATCTGCTCTATCAAATGATATACTAAAAAACGAAACCAAAATTTCACTCGAATTTTGCATTGGTTGCACCTTACATGTCGAAAAGTCTCATTACAGATGAAAGACTTTCACAGCTATCCGCCATTAAAGTGAAAAGCGATCATGTTACTTGTGCCCTGTTCACTAGTAGAACGACGGGTACACCGAAAGCAGTAAGGAGAATTTCATAATTAATATCCATTATAAATGTCTAATGTCTTGAATTACTTTTTCTAGGAAGAGTAATGACCTAATCCTTAAACCATTCAACAGAAAACGTCCAGGGGCATCGAAGTATGTCGAAATTCGATTAGTCAGCAATTGACCAATCAGTTGAGCTTTTGGTACAAATTCTGAAGCTGATATCCTGAAACCATTTCCCATTGAATTTTGACTGGTGAAATGACTCTGGTTAGGGAAAATATTTCTTTTTCGATTTACGCAAAACCGAGCTGTGTACATCTTCCGTTCAAAGATTAGTAGGATGTTACTGAGACCCATGATATCACTTGGTTGACCTTGAAAAACCCTAGACAAACAAAATTCAGTGGTAAATCAGCATGTTGAGTCAAATACTAATGTTTATTTTCAGTTTAAATGTGACATTAGACGAAAATCTCACGATTTTATGAAGCGAAATCTAAAAAGTGTTATGGCGAATAGGGTAGCAATTTCGGACCTACAGATCCGCACTCTCCCACAGATTGTTAAAGACATTTATATTGATAGATGCTCCTATATCGACACCTACCCACACTCTCTCAAAATTAAGGACTTGTAAGCATGAGAAAATATTTCCGGTACAGAACAAGTATAGTGTATAGTTCCAGCCTATGACTGTATGCTTAAAGGCCTGCTTATGCTTGGTAGTTTCTGAAACTCGTGGGTCCAAGAGTTCGACGGAATTCTCGTGTGATTAAGGAAGGGAGTGGCATGCGTGAGACTGTAGGAATATCGAAGTGCCATTTGTACCCTCACGAAACCATGATATCATTCGAACAATGAGACAAAGAGATAGAGATTCATTTGTACAAGATATAGCTCATCACAACTCAAGAGAAAAACAAGATATTTTCCTTTCAAAATCATAGAAGTATTGAAAAACCTCTGGAATGCGTGAAAGATTTCTAAATGAAGCTTAAGATATTTAAATGTTTCTAAGATTTCGAGAGGCAGAAATCTTGCTCGCCCTTAACCCCTACCTTTCATAAATGCGCATAGACTCATTTAAATGTCCTTTCTGTCTTTTACTACAAGCCCACCGGGCGAGTTAGAAATTTCGTCATTATCGTCGAACCTTCAGTTGTTACTAATCCATGTCAAGACACGCTTGCAATTGAGATTATTAACACAGAATAAAGTTTTCGATGGTTGAATATGCTTTTGAATGAAAATTTGCTTCCCGATCATACATGCTCTAGTTAGTATTTATTTCAATTCAAAGATGGAGACCTCAGATCTATGAGAAAGTTTTTAGACTTCTTCGATACTAAACTCGTAGGATCAGGACATGTTAAAAAATTACCATCTCACAGGGCTGTAATCATATCAGAAGTCAAAATTCGATGGAAATCAGCCTCAAAATATTGACTTCACACCTGCATCAAGATCTGAACTGATTGATCAATTACTGACCAATCAAACGTGGACATAATTTGATGACCATGGATGTTTTTTTCTTGAACGGTAATAACCGTGGGTCACTATGTTGTTCCTACAAAAATCTATTCATGAAAACAACCACCAATCTTCTTTTAAGATACAGATATTACAGTTCCTACCATTGATTTTCATCTGAAATCATTCAAGGTTCAGCTACGTCATCATAACATCACAGGCAACATGCAGCCAGCTGCTCAACTTAATAGCTTCGATCAAGGAACAATATTTTTTCAGCTGGCACAAATATCATTTGACGTTCATGTAGAGGAAATAGTTGGTTCGTTAGCTGTTCTCGGCGCATCAGTTGTTCTTCTTCATTCTCAAGGGCATCTAGATCTGACGTACCTTTGGAAGACGCTTGAACAAAAACAAGTATTCTTCATCGGTGCTGTGCCATCCTTTTTTGCCGGTTTGTGTGAACTGAGCGATGCTCGACAATTTTTACAATCATTGGAGATGATCATTCTAGGTGGTAAGTTGGTGATGATAAGATAGGGAGTTGAATGATGCACTTTGGGAACAAATGTGAACCCAACGTAGGAGGAATAGCAAATACAGTTAAACATAAAAGTCTGCAATGTGATCGCATATAGGAATAGTTTCGGAGAGAGTAAAAAACATTAGTAGTCTGCTGGTAAGTGAAACAACTACAGAAAAACTATTAGAACAGATAAAATTATCATGTGCCTCAGTAAGAGATCGATACAGTTCTCTCTTCGCCTCTTGGTGTTGCTCATTCTGTCACTTTTCAGTATTGAACACATTTCAACTCTTCATCTCACGATTTCTTCACTCGTCAAACCTTACATACGCCTAGGACTGCGTAGCTAACTAATAAAAGGTTGAGCAATTATCTATTTAGTGAGAAAAATGATTATTTCAGGTGGGATAATGACTTCGAGAAGATAATGCTAGACTCACTGTAAAAAACAAAGGTCACTGAATAATAAACGGAAAAACGTTTTTGATAGGGTATTAAATAATGAAGGGTTTATTATTTCTAACGGGACAAAGCTCCTGTTTTCGTACATGGGGAGGGAAATATACCGTTTTCCCATTTATCATTTTGAAAATGGGTTTATCAGATATTTCAAAAATGGAAAAATGGTTTATGTCCCGTTGCAAATTCATAAACCCTTTTACTTTGCAATGCTCTTCCCAACGAAATCAATCGAGAAAACCTATATTAGAGAATTTAAATGATGAAAAATTCAGAAAGAAAAATGGTCAAAACATTCGTTTTCAAGGGAACGTGCTTCGCATTGAAAATAACTTCAAGAATCAACTATCATCTTTAGTGAAAAATAAGAAAAATGATTCCATACAGGAATATGCTAGGATCTGAGGATAATTTCCATTATCCAGAACAACATCCACAACATGCATGACTGAGGCTGATATGAAACGATAGTTAGGAATTCAAAGTGTTGTACGTCTGAGAATAATATAACGGCTCCCTGCTAGAGAAAAATTCTTGTTTCGTGCGCCAGTCTGTAAGCATTCGCACCTTCGTATTTAGCAACCTTGCGAGAGTAACGAAGTGGCCTACTCCTTTTCATCTCATATGACTGGATGTTTGTTGAATTTTACTTTGAAAGTCAAACTTTCTGGAAAAGCCTCGAAAATTTTGGTCAGGCTAGAAAGACTAAAAGCGTTTTCAAGGAAGTCATGGAACTCTTTGTTCTTCATTTTGGAGGATTCTAAAGGAGTGTACCAGTGTATATATCAACATGGGAGAAAAAGACTGAGGTCACAGCATGAGTTACTAAGTTTTACTATAGAAGGTGTGAGTATGTGTTGCTCATTCAAATTCAAAACCACATCTTCACACCCACACCCTCACTATTAAATGGAAGGAATATTTGGTAGCGTACGTGGAAACATTAAATGTAAACGAGCATCAACTTCGACAGCATTGTGAGCTTCACTTACCTTCATCAATGGTTCCTTCACTCTTCATTGTGCTCGACAAATTTCTTCTATCAAAGAGTGGCAAAATCGATCGCAAAGCATTATCGAAACCAGATTTTGCCATGGGTATAGGGTCGAGTGACCAGGCTCTGTCCTACACTCCCCTCGAGCAGCATCTTGTCGACATTTTCACTCGTGCATTCGATATCAATTCGCCGAATGTCATCGTCCCGTTTCGACAGTTGGGTGTTACTTCACTTGGTGCTAGGCATGCTTTGACATTGAGTCGGGAAGAGATTTCTTGTCACATAAATATTGGTCTCCTGTTTTCGAATCCATCGAATCGTGAACTAGCTCAAGCATTAGAACTATCTCTTGGCAAAGGAACAATAGACTTCATGCCTGAGCCGCAACAGGATGTCGAGAATGAACTCTCAATTTGTCGCCCAATGCCATCGTTGATCATCGAAACTATCGGAATCGTTGTTCTTGCAATTGTCCGGTTTGGACTCATTTAGGCAGCATCAACTGGTGGACACATACGATTGCTACTCCCCTTCATTATTCCCACTATTCATGTGCTGACCTTCGTCATTTGCAAATATATCTTGTTTCTGAGAGGAATATTTATGGGAGAAGGCAAGCTTTATTCATGGACACGTTACCGTTGGTAGTTTCTTCAGCGATTGTGGAAACTCAACTCCATCTGGCTTCGCCATTTAGTTGGAACACCACTGTACATCGCTTACTTGCATTTCTGCGGTTCACGTATTGGTCAACACAAGTACATTTATGCAACTCTAATCGATGTGCCTGATATTCTTCAAGTAGAAGACTCGACTTACGTTGCCGATGAGGCTATATTCTCATCTTTGACGTATAATGATCGAACCAACGAATTTCATTCAATCCGTATCGGCTCCCACTGTTCTATCGAGTCGCAAACTGTTTACAATGAAGTTGACATGCAAGAACGAATCCAAATCAAATTCATGTCACCCGTCACTGGTTATATTTCAGGAGGAACAATAATAGATGGTATAGCACAAATAAAATCGCATAAAGAGGACAAACTTTTGCTTCAGCCACTACCACATGCACAGGTCTTATTTCAATTTGTCAGCATCTTGCTCGTCATTATTCTTCATTCGACCATTCTCGCATTGGAATTCCATTGGACGGCTTATGTCTTTCCGTGGTTCTTGCAAACTGCTTTCGTCTATATCACGTGGTCCATAATCTCCATGGTATTGTCAGCGGCACTGCAAAAGTACTTTATCAGTTATGTACAACGAGGCTCCTATGCTCTGAACTCTTGGTATTTTTACACAAATTATGGCTACGCAATTTAGTTTTCCGTTCCTTTGGTAACTTCTTCTTGGCATGGTTCGGCAACACGCATCCATTATATTCTCACTTACTTCGATGGTTAGGCGCTCATATTGAGGGTAATTTGGACGATGTAATGCTGGCCCAAATCGATTTTCTCATGCAATCTTTTCCCAATCTCGTTCATCATGAGCCAGAAATCACAGTGGGTGGTTTTGTTCATTTTTTTCCATTTGATATCACACGAGATGGACAATGCAAGATTGATAGAATTCAAATCGTTTGCCAGTCACAGCTTGGTAACCACTGCAATGTTCACTCGGGGACCCAAATTCCCCCTCACACTTTAGTTGGAACTATGACACGAATCGACTCGGAAGCAGTTTTCAACGAGGATAGACAGGGTGAATTAATGCTCGGTGCCCCAGCAAGATCAGTACCTATTCATCTTCAAACACGCATATCTCGCCATCTTGGACAAACGCCACATTTTGCGTATGTTCTCACATTTTCCATATGCGTGGAAATCTTTACGAAAATCGTTCTAACAACAGTGTTGGCCTTTCAACCATGCTATCTATGTCCCATCTATTTTCTCTTCCTGGTCTACGTGGTGCATCCCAGAACAATCCTGGATGAGAAAAGCAGGTTATTTGGAAAGTAGAATTTATCGATCTTTATTTTGAGCACCCACCTGTTCCGTGATACCTCAATTTTGTGGGGGACCTTTCTTGGTGGAACACAATGACTAGTGATGCTTCTGCGTCGCTTAGGTGCCAAAATTGGCCACGATGTCATTATTGGAGACATGGATTCGCTCTACGATATTCATCTCATATCTATTGACTCTCATGTTCGGATCAGCTCAGCAGCCATAGTTCAAGTAAGATCCTCTGGGACTACTGTCGCTCAATTAATTCTATTTTTCTTCTTTCAGTGTCATACAGACGAGGCCCGCGACTACCGACTGAAGCCTGTTAGTATTGGTCCTTATTCATGTCTTTCGTCCATGGCTATCATTTTTCCCGGCACTTGTCTCTAAAGACACAATGTAACTCATCCCTGTACATTCATCATGAAAGACGAAAATTTATCAAAGCACAGTTCATGGCATAGCTGCCCAACCCAGCGCGTGCTCAGTTAAATTTCAAAAAACAAAAAACAAAAAACAAAACAGAAACAGCATTACTGATGCCAGTTTTGCTTATTTTGTGTGTATTTCGTATGCAGTAGCGGAAAAAAGTAGTTACCTTAAAGTCGATCATTTGATTTAACTCCGAATAGATTGGTCAATACGGATGTGACCTAGAGGATAAGCATAACGTTTTCCACCTTGATGATCTCAAATAGTAGTGGCAAGTTAAAGTTAATCTCGAGTTGAGTTCATTCATATGAATGATTGGGTGTGGGTGTTGGTGTGCTAGCGAGAAAAGGTCGACGCCCACTCATCTACGCGAAGGTATGCAGCGGTGATGGTGATTCACCAGTTCACCGTTCCACCAGCAGCTGGTATTAGCCGGTATTAGCCGATTTAAGTTACACCGGTTACCGGTTAGTCTGTTACTGATTGACCGATTATCGTCACCGCTGCATCCCTACCTACACGCGCACACTATTTATGATATCGCAAAGAAATAGTGAAACTAAATGCATGAACTCGTTTAAAAAACGATGATATTAGATAATCACCATACACTATATTGGGATCGGTCTAAATGATACTCTAATTACTATTTCCTGTTCAGCTGTTCTCTACTGCTTTCCCACCGTCTGTCAGTTCATCTGAAGGAATCATTTAGCAGCAAGTAAAATAATTGAAGTTTCCTTGAAAATTTACGTTGTTGTAAAATCTAACACCAATGATTTTCTATCCCCAAACATTTATAAAACTTTTAGAGAGAAATTTCCTTGGAAAGTACTATAAATTTATGATCTAAATAATCAAAATGACTAGTACCTATTAGATAGGAAGGCATGTATTCTAGAAAAAGAGACTCAGTATTATTGCCCATAACATTTTTAGGGTTTTGTTTCCGGATATTTTGAGATCAATGCCATTAATAACAGTTCAAGAGTTGAAGAACGATCCAAATGTAGTTGAAATGTAATAGTTCTATTCGATCAGAGTTTCAATTAGGTTAAAGATAATAATAAGAAAGTGTGTTTACGTTCAGGCAAGTCTTCATATATGAATGTGAATGCTAGTTCAACTTTTGCTGTTGCTTGGATGTGATTTCGCTTGATGTCAGTATAAACATCGATATTTAATTATGTACTAGCTGCTGTTGCATGCAGAAATTACCGATGCCATACATTTACCGTACTTTATGAATTTTCGTTTTTCAAGATTTTAGAAAAAGAAAATTTTAGAGGATTTCTATGAAAAAACTCCTTCAACTACAGTGCAAAGATTGTTGGATTTATCTTTCGAAGTCAAAAGTGAAAAGAAACAGGTTTCTTTTAGCAGCTAACTAATGCACGATACTATCACTATTAACTACACTGATTTTAATGAAGATCCTAAGTTTATTACAGAATGATAGAGAACATTGTAATTTATGAAAACCCAAAAAGAATTTTACTCCTTCGTTGTCGCTCAAATCTTGTCTTGATATTTCGACCTTTTAGATTTCGGCCATTTTCAAAAGTATTAATTGTATCAACATTATCATGTGTTGGTTGTTTTTTAACATGTTTCGTTGATATGTTATTATTATCCCTTACCTGATGCGGTACCTGTTGTTGTTATATTCAAAAGTAAACATAGGTACAACTTATTATTTATTAAACTATTCTTGGAGCATTATACTTGTTATAAGATATTCATTAAAATTAGATTGACTTTTGTTTTTCATCTAAACTAAAACTTTTCTCTTTTCACAAGAACAAATACAGTATTGCAAGGTGATTTTATTATAATAATAAGTTGTGTCTATGTTTACTTTTGAATTTAACAACAACAGGTACCGCATCAGGTAAGGGATAATAATAACATATCAATGAAACATGTTAAAAAACAACCAACACATGATAATGTTGATACAATTAATACTTTTGAAAATGGCCGAAATCTAAAAGGTCGAAATATCAAGACAAGATTTGAGCGACAACGAAGAAGTAAAATTCTTTTTGGTTTTCATAAATTACAACATTCTCTATTATTCTGTAATAAACTTATGATATTCATTAAAATTAGATTGACTTTTGTTTTTCACCTAAAATAAAACTTTTACTTACACTGAATAGTTCATTTACGTGAGTCGTTCTGAAAGTTTTTAGATTCTTTATTAAATGAAGAGATATCTAAGACTTCGGTAGTTGTGGTAGTAGACCCAACTCTTAGAAGAAAGTATACAAAGTTATAGCTCTTAGACATTTTTCCTTTGGTTATTTTGTAGATTAAGTGATTCACTACTGACATATTCTTTTTTACATTGCCGTGAATCTAACACGAGAACAAATCCGAGTCATGATTTATTATGATTACAAGAAAGCCATTATCGTAGGAGGAATGCTTTGAATCATTACACAAAACCTTTGGTGACTCTTGTGTTTGTCGTGCCACAGTTAACAATTTGTTTGCTCAATTCAGTCGTGGCATGGGTCACTTTGAAGATGACCTCGTGCTGGCCGATCAAGAACCACAGTCACTCCAGAAAACATCGAAGTTGTTCGTGAACTGGTAAACATTGATCCACATATCTCATGTCAACAGACAGAAGACACTTTACAGATTGGATCGGCATCAACTGAAATTATTCTTCATAATTTTATTGGTTTAAAAAAAGTTACATGTCGTTGCGTGCCCTATTTTTTAAGCGAAGCTCAAAAACAGGACCGTGTTGACTATTGCCTATAAATGCTCAAAAAAATTGATGGCGGCTAGTCAAAACGTGTGTATTGTATTATCACTGGTGATAGAAGTTGGTTCTACTATTATGATCCAAAAACGAAGCGTCAAAGTCAAGTTTGGGTGACAAGCAATGATCCTCATCCAATTAAAGTTCATTGACAACGTTCTGTTGGCAAACATACGTATGTTTGCAATTTTCTTCATGAAGTCCGGTTTTAATACAATCATTCATCTTGGAAATGGTAAAACAGTTACAGCTAAGTGGTATGCAAATGGATGTCTTACAGTGGTGCTCAAATGAGTGGAGAAACATGGAAGTTTCAATGGTCTTCTTGTTCATCATGACAATGCACCTGCACACAGGGCAGCACTGAGAATGGAATATTTAAATACTCAACACGTCAAATTGATGGGCCATCCAGCATATTCACCAGATCGAAGTCCGTGCAATTTTTGGCTGCTCTCAAAAATTAAAGAGCAAATTTGTGGTAAAAATTTTCAGGGTATTAATGAACTTCATGATGCTATCAGAATACACATAGACTGTCTTCAAAACGATGATTTCTACCAATGTTATGAAAAGCGGTTCAAAAGAATGAATAAGTTTATTAGTGGACAAGGACAATTATTCAAACAAATATAATAAAATTCTTTCAAACGAAGCTAGCAGTATTGCAAATCTAAAATCTTACAGAATGACCCACGTATATTTACAAGCAGCGATTGCAATTTTCAAGTTCCAGAGAAGTTCTTGAAATTGCTTAAACTGGAAGTCCTAATCATTAGTGTGATTGGACCAAGGTGGAAATTACTGATTCAACTCGGGTGAATTTCAAAATAAATCACTGAACTCAGCTGAAATCATTTTAAAGCCCGAAATTCAAAATTCGCCGCTTTTCCCCTTGAGAACGTATCATTAACCATCAATATACTTTTCTCTCATTCTGACTTTTGTCCTTATTAATGTTTTATTACTTTGTCCTTACCTTCAGAATAGATTTTCTGTTATTTCGTCCTTAAGCCTATCTCTTCACAATTATATTCTTTCGATTGTATCTACAAGGCTTAGTCTCTTTTTGTCGGTCTATTGATTCGTTCTGTCCTTAACTTGGGTGATAGTATAAAAGCAATGTGAAAAATGCTGTAAAATTAGATTTTTGGATTATTAAATAAAGCATACCGTGTATTTCCATCTACATGATATTTGATACACCAAAGATCTGTGACAACAACCAATACACTTTACTCCTAATATGACACGTTCCACCGAACAGGGATAGAGTGTCCAGGTGAGGCCAATTTCATTATAAAATTATCAGCTTTTGTCGCGGTTGGTTAAAGCAGCTGAAACATTCTCAGTAAACTCCTATCACCATTTGTAGTCAAGCAGGAGAATTGGAAAAATTCTTCAAAGCTTTTTGGAGAAAGTTATCCCAATCATGTCAAAAAAATTGTAGGGTAAGGGGTACAGGGACTAGCTTGCTTGATTTTCCAAAAGTGAAAATAAGTATGCTTGGATTGTAGAGCACTGTCAACTCAGTAGTTTTATGCATAGTTTAACATACGGAAATGGATCATAGATCGTCTAGTTAGATAACAACATCCGTTGGAGGGAAATATTTGACCTCAAATTCAACGCTAATTCGAATTTTTTTCAAATGACAAGTGCATATTGGTAGTAAGTCAACATTGCTCTAAAATCCGAGTATACTTATTTTCACTTATGAAAAATCAAGGATTTTGGTCCCTCTATTCCAGTGCAGGCTTTTTGTCATGGTTGGGATGACTTTCTCGAAAACGCTTTGAAGAGTTTTTCCATTTCCTCTGTTCGACTACCGTCGGGGATAGAAGTTTACTGAGAAAGTTTCAGCTCGTTTATCCATCCACCTCAGAAGTCGATAATTTTATAATGTCCGGTCATAGTGAGCGAAATGTTCAAGATTCGTGTTGTTATGTTTCGATGATTTTCAGATAGCGTTTATCATACCTCGATTTAAGAAGATGCCACTGAAAATTATCGGTGTCGGCTTTGGGCGTACAGGGACTGAAAGTACGAAAACGGCTCTGAATCAACTCGACTTCAAATGCTATCATATGAACGAAGTGCTCAAAATTGGTCGCACAGCAATTCGACTATGGGTTGACGCTGCTGACGACCCATCTTCCGCTGACTGGGAGAAGATTTTCAATGGTTACGATGCAACAGTTGACTGGCCAGCCCTTAATTTCTAGAAAAAAATTGATCGATCATTATCCGGACGCTAAAGTTATCCTGACCATTCGGGATGCCGAAAAATGGTACGAAAGTATGCACGATACAATATATTCGTTTAGCAATAGCTTTGCCTTACGATTATTATTCCTTTGTTTTCCACACACGTGGGGCTTTCACGCAATGCGCAACAAGATTGTGTGGGCTGGGTCGTTTGAAAACCGATTCGCGGACAAATCGTATGCAATCGAAAAGTTTCACAAACACAACGACGAGGTAAAACGTGTCGTGTCGAAAGATCGATTACTACTGTTTGATGTCAAACAGGGATGGGAACCGTTGTGTGCATTTCTCGACCTTCCTGCTCCTGACACGCCATTTCCGCACACGAATGATGCAATCTGGATGAAGAGAGAAGTTGCAAAACTAACGATGGCAGTTTATGGTTTACTTACCTTCCTCATAGCAATTATAGCGGCTGTATTGTATTATTTTCTTAACTGAGCATTGCAGTAATACTCTCATTGATTCTATACTTAAGGTAGACCAGACACTTCCTCACGTTGCTGTGTTCTAGAGCAAATAGATTCATATGTAACTTGATTTTAGAATAAGGAACTATGATTATTATTTTTCTACTATGGGCAATAAATAATTCATTAATTAGCTTTAGACCAATAGTAATCCACACCATTTTTCTGGTGCAAATATCGTCCAATGACGAACTGTGAACACCAAACGAAGTTCTTTCAATAAATAAAGTATTTCGTTATTGGAGTATTTAGGTTGTCTTGTTTGATGAATGTTTGCTGCAACATTCTGAAAAGTGTCTAAATGGTTTGGATACTGTTCAACAATAAATAGGGTTTCTGGCTTAGGTATGGAATTCTTTAATAATTCATCTCGGCCGGAACGTCGGTCTACTTAGGAACGGCTTTTCGCGCCCCAAAAACTCGATGTCTGAGGATAGAGTAGTTTCGATAGAGTCAATGTGTACATCGCAATGTACGTACGTGAGGATAATACTAAGAACGGAAAGCGATGTGCAGAAGAATTCGTTGCATCAGTCGATTGAGCCAGCATTTCTGATCCAGCTGACCCATCACAGAACATCTTGTAGAATTTTGAGTGTGCTTAAGGTGAATTTTTTAGTAATTCAAATAGTAGATCTGCTCGGATGAATAGGCAAATTGTCAAACAGATCTGCATCATTCTTTTCTAGGCAGATTTCAACAATTGATATCTATCCGAAAATTCCCAGATAAAAACAAAGGTGCCCACTTTTTGATCGAACCATTTCAACTCAGGCAAGATTTCGTTCCTCTGGAAATATTTTGGTTACTATTTAAGAGACGACTCGTGAGAAGACGTCATATCCGTTACACCTATCTGGGGGAAATATTTCGAAAACTCAACTTTTTTTGCATCGAATACAAAAGCATTCAGAGTTATACTAGTATCCATAATATAAGAATTTTTGATCACTGTTTGGTGGAAGAAAGGCAAAGTCAACATTTTGTCCAGAATAAATCACTTAGAATAGATAGAAAAACAATATATCTCGAATTTCAATTATGCTTTTTCTAAACAAATCTTGATAGAATCTATAACTATTATATAACATTCGATAGAGCTTTGAAAGCTCTACACAATCCGCCTTTTTAAAATATAGTCCACATCTTCCATCTCATTTTCAGTCACTCCTAAACTCCAAATACTGCAAATCTGAAACTTTCAAAAACGTCGTAATTTGGGTTTTTGACAGCCTAAACAATGTCCGACCAAGCTGAATTTTCGATATATTGTAGAGATTGCAAAACTACATCTTTGATAATACAATCTCATAAAAATATTGGTGACGACAAAAGTTACGATACACTGAGTGTTTAGGAGAAGTTGCAGAATCTCAAAAGTCAGGGTTCCCATACTTCTCGAAAAAATTCTCTCCTAGGCAGAATCAAGGGCTCAAATTGATGGAACCATGTAGAACTCGATCAGCTCTATAAGATCCAGCAATTAGTTTCTTAATTATACGTAATTCGTGGTCATCAAGTGGGGTGCGGGAGTGGAAATGAAAAACGGACATCCATCCACGCCCACAAGGTAGCCAATTCTGGTACATTATGATAAAATAAAAACCTTTCGTCAAATCAATGCAGTTTTTTACGAATCTCAATCCAAATTCAATGGATGCTCCGGTGAAAATAGTATTTTAGGTTGTTTGAAACCCTTTTTCTCATTTGACTACGCTAGAAGTGATATCTAATACTTGATATCAGTGCATTCTGTGGTAGCATCAAAAGAGAAAACACTTATTTTGGGCCATTCAAATAGCTATGAATGGTTTGGAATGCATTGGGTTAGTTATGGTTGACTCTGAATGGTTAGGAATGTTTTGGATTGGCTGGGATTGGATAAGATTTTTAGGATTAGTTCGGAATATGTTGAGTTGAATTGGAATGAATGTGAATGGCTCTGATTGAATTTTATTGTTTTGAAATAGCCAGGCATATTTAACAACGTTTTGATGTTCTGGTAATCCCTAGGTATGCTAAAAAGTAGGGGTGTCATTTTCCTGTTAATTTAAAATAAATATAAATTTTCAATAATTTATATTTATTTTAAATATAAAT
>OENT01002398.1:6167-23206 GCA_900239685.1 Rotaria macrura | reverse complement strand
GGATCCTGACAGATCCTTCCAGGAGTTCTCAAGGAATGACAAGGATTGAGACTAGGGTACCACCGGATGTTGACTACACTACTCATTGCCTATATATTTATTTAGTTCATTTATCCGTGTCGATAAGTTACTTTTTGCACTGTTTAGTTGCTTATTATTGAAATTTTACATAAAGCGTTTACGAAGTTTTGTTCCTAATCTGACGTTTACTGTCGTAATATGGCTGAACCTAATATATCTCTTCAACTGGTTCATCGAATTCATTGCTAAGATCTTCACTGCATAACGGAACTTTTGCCTAAATGTTAATTTTCTCGTTTCTGCATTTACTCAACACTTGCATACTGCATTTAATCAATAGATCTTTCGCTTAATCATGTTCCCAGGTGGATGAATCCGATCAGCCGACTCAGTCCGACCGGATTCTAGGAAAGAGAACGACACCCCGAGCCTTAGTGTTGGATTCTATGAGCTTATACTATAGGATTTGACGGAATCTTATGCAGGCTTTTGATCCACTTGTTTGAATGTCCCCAGGTACTATTTAGTACCCAATTAGTAAAATAGATTTCTTCTGTCGAATCCGTCTGTGCTTTTCTTTCCCGAAATCCGCTCGGATTCATCCACCTGGGATCCGGACCTATTAGACATCATTTTTATTTCAAGTTTTTTTAATGATGTTTCATTTATTCTCATCAAACTAGGATTTACGGTCTGTCTTTTCTCTAAATAATTTATAGAATACTATACTGGAATTTCAGAAGAGTTTTTTGATTTTGATTTGCATTCTTATTTATTAGCCGATCTCATGTAAAGTCGAACATTGATAAGACTTGAATATAATATAAGACAAGCGACGTATAGCTTTAGGATGCGATCGGTGATTTTGTACGATTCTAATTTTCAACATTTATTGTTTACATTGACACATGGTGATGTGTATGTCGCGCTTATAAGATAGTATATAAATAGTAGAAACGCACAGTTCGAATTATCCCATCCGTTGAAGATGTCATCTTAGGTTCATTATCACTTGTAACTGTACTCTTGACTACGTCTTCGTTTTCACTTTCGTATATTACATAATGAAAAAGAAAATAATCGCAGACATCCTTGGACGAACTTTGTCATGAGAATTCTTCTAGTTGTATGACGATATGAGGTTTCGATCAAGATAACTTTTTCTTCAGAACATTTACATCAATTAATATTTCTACTACTATCTATATGGGTATTATGATAAAAGTAATAAAAATGATGTTCGATTATTCTTAATAGTATCGTTTCTATACCTAATCATTTCAAATAACATGAATGTTTTTAACAACCTGGATTAAGTGACTTTACTCTCAATGATACGTAAGCAAACAAAAATACTTTTACGTTTTTCCTATCACTTTATAAAATGTAAATATGTCTCTCTAAATTATGGACGTGTTCATATTCGTCATGAATCGTATATATTTATTCATACTCATTCGAGATACGAGCAATGTAAATCTATTGATAAGAAGGAAGAAATTTTCGTCTGCAACCAAAAACAAATTAATTTTATGGTTTAATATTTTCTCTAAGATACAAAACATGAAGCCTACCAAAGAGCATCTTCATAAATTAAAAATGTAAAGGGAATAAAGTCATATATTAGACGCATAAAATAATATTGCGGTATCGTTGAAAATTTAAAAAGTAACAAGATGACAATTGCCATTAGGGACTATTCTATGCCAGTTATTTGATTAGTCTTTTGATAAATAATTTTTCATAAGTATTTATTAAAAGATGAGTGTACAGATATATTTTGTAAGAGAAAAACAATTAAAGAAAATTCATAAGCATACTTAAACGATTTCCAATAGCTTGTCGAAAATATCAATTAGTTAATATTACCATTCTTTTGTATTTATGACAAGATTTCTCTCGGAAAAATCGTACTTACCCTCTTGGAAGTTTTTGTAAACCTTTTTCTCGAAGAACTCTTCATTGACACCCGACACGCATCACTGTCTCGTTATTTGTTCTTTTTTGTTTTATGCTAAAACGTTAACGTAAGAAACAGAAAAAATAGTAATAATTTATCTAGCCCCTCGAAAAAAATCGATAAGAAATAATAATATTTTAAAATTTTTTATGGTTATCCATCTGGTCGTTTAGCTGTATTACGCTACCCAGGAGAATCATTCCGACCATTGGATCCGATCGGATCCGACAAGCATCCGATCATATTTCTATCTGAGTTTCTCTTATCCGACGAAATCCCATCGGATTCCTGGTTGCGATTCCTGATTCGGATCCCCGTGTTGAATTTTATCGAATCCTACTATCGGAATCCGATTGGATTTCATCGTGTGATCAGACAGGCCTCTACTGTTGGGTTAAAATGCTAATTCGTACTCAAATAAGAAAATAGGTTTCTCCCGGCGGATCCGTTACTGTTTCCACAGCCCGGATTCCCATAAGATTTCATCGGATCTGATCGGATTCGGTATGGGACTCATTCACCTGGGTATCGTTCACCGAACGTAGTGACACTCTTCTTCGATGATATTGATTCTCAAGAAAATGCATTGTTTGGCATGGTAACATCTAATGGCAGTGCTATCGTTATGAAACCCACTTTTCATGCTCGTTTTGTAAGTAGCAGTCTACATGAATGTGGTTATGTATGTAACGGTAAAATTGGTATCATCGAAAAACAACTGCAATGGGATGTGACTAATACTGGTACACAATCAATATTATCGGATTAACCTCGAGATGAAGATTACATACTTCCAGCTATACTGGAAAGCACTGTTCAATTACAATTAAATAATTACATGTAACTCGAATATCACAATCCTATAAATATACGTTTTGGATATGTATGTCGCAAAGAAAAATTTCAAGTAGGTGTTGATCCGTTAGTAGCACTAATTCAATAACCAACAGAAATATCCACAGCAAAAACTTCGTCAGAGAAGAAAACTCAATGGAAGGCAAAATCATTGCGCAATTTGTCTAGTTCAACAAAGTCCTATTAATTGATAAATATTTCAGAAAAACAACAAATACAATTAGAACGATTGTTAAATGGAACACTTAATGTTAGACAATTACCGATGATTAAAGAACTGAATAGTTTACGAACGCGTATCAGAACTACTTGTAATGATTGGCTTAAACACTGTCGAACGAAACTAAGTACGAGGCAATATACTGAATATCTTTTTTCGTATTGAATTGTTTCAATACCCAAGAATTCATATAAGTCTAATCACTAGAAAAATACAAAATAATATTAATTTTGTGATTTATTTCTCTAGGAAAAACAAGTAGCGTCAATTGAAATAAGTAGATTCACTAGGTTGTGGACTGTCAGATTTTACATACCAAGAACATAGGAATAGCTTCCCATGAATACGGTGTTACTGACAGGCATATTTCCATTTCTACACCCTATCCTTGCAGTCTAGGAAATATAATGCTATCTCGCGACGGAATCTCCTACAAACAATCATCACTCATCATATTAGACATTCTTCTTCTTTTTTAATCTTCATATGTAAATGGTTCAATTTTATGATACTGAGCCATCGTGGATAGTAATTCATATTATTTACCCAACTGACTACCGACATCATATCAATGGACTGCTCCGATACTTCGATTTTCAAAGATTAAAAGTGCCAAACAACATCGACATTTAACAATATCTCTAAAAAATGATTTATCAACAAGTGATTTTCTTCAACCAGCTGAAAGAGAAAATATTGTACGAACACATTCAGCTAGAATGTCTCAACGTGAGTGTGATTCTCAAGAGAATTCATCTATTAAATATTTTAG
This sequence comes from Rotaria macrura, assembly GCA_900239685.1. Classification (NCBI taxonomy): domain Eukaryota; kingdom Metazoa; phylum Rotifera; class Eurotatoria; order Philodinida; family Philodinidae; genus Rotaria; species Rotaria macrura. Next base: position 19,378 of record OENT01002398.1, on the reverse strand, counting down.
ATAAAATTATTTCTGATGCTATTATGCAATTCATACTTCGATCCGATAATAGGGGAAGTAATATTAAATGAAACATCCATGAGAAGAAAACAAGTCTACCAGCAACTTTACCAACTATCGTTTATTATTGAATATGATTTTGTTTGTACTATCCATAAATGATTGATTATAATCAGTGTTTAATTTAAATATATAAATGGTAATTTATACATAATGAATTTCATGGTATCAATAGTTTTGAAAATAATTGTTCATTCCGTCAGATGAAAAATGTTCGCTTTCTTTTTTAGACTTCATTTGAACTTTCCCACGAATTCCAATTTACAAGTAAACCCCAAGACTTCTATCAGATAATTGAAAAGAACAATAAATGTAACAATGGTGACAATTAAAGAATATTTGAAAAACAAAACAACTGTGACTATGATGAATTAATTTCAATACGACTAATCAATCCTATTGTAAAGTCATTCTATCAGATTTTCATTGAATCTCGGTCGACTATAGTTAAGATTTAGATGGGAACTATGAAGGAATGTCGGATTCAGACGAAAAGCGTATTGATAAGAGCGATGGCTGTTTAAATGACTACTTCACGAACCATCACAAAATTTAGACTGTGTTAAGAATCATACAGTAGAATGTCTAACAATTTAATTATATCGAACGGGCACAAAATGCAGAGAATCCACTTAAACATCAGATAATTAAATTGGCAATAACATAATTGGACGACTGTTTAACAATCAGAGATTCCTGTGCTTTATCGACAGAAAAGAAACTTTGACAGCAATGAGGAGCATGAGTAGAAGAAGACAGTTAGTGACTAAAGTGAAAGAGGGGGAAGAAATGTGTTTTGATTACCAAATTAATTATATGTAAAAAAAAGAGCACTAAATGAACAGAACAATACGAAAAGTATAAATTAAGCCGTAAAAGAATTAAGATGGCAATACACATAGGTACTTAGCTATTAAATTGTGATCAGCTCTACTCATATTCATTAATCCAATGACAATGCATAAAAAATCTAATTAATTGAAGTAATGATTAGTATATAGAAGAAGTGTGGAAAAAATTTCGAACAGCTCTCTTATGATCAAAGTCCACGATGTGGTGGAGGCTAGTCCCCCTCATGTTTGCATCATGTCTGACAAATCTTTTTCGTCGTATGTCTGCGAAAATTTCTACAGAACCTAGGTTTCTGAGAATCTCACCGATAGTGCATATTTCGCTGTTACTTTGCTCATACTGTAAGCTGTCTGCTGAATCTTCTAGATTTTCTAGACATAATAGAATGTCGTCGTTTCAGCGCATCTAACGTAGGCTGTCTATGCTAAAAACTGCACGAAATGTTTGTTCTTAGCCATTCAAAATAGATAATCTGTTTCAGATTACGGTAAATTGAATATAAAAAACTTCTATAGAAATGACTTTCAGGAAAATTTTCTGACCACTGTCTACCAAAAAACTTAGCCCTTACCACTCCGAAAAACAATCGAGATGCTTGCTTATCATGAGCTTTTTTAATAATGATAATAGTTACATAAGATTTATTTATTATTTTGTGTGATGACATTATTTATTTTCTTGTTTCAAATCTAAATAAATTTGGTGCTCAAAACACTCCGCACCCGAAAGGCGAGTACAGTAACGTGTTTGTAATCTAAATTTGACAGTATAGATAGTTCTAGTGAACAGCACTTTCAATACACAAGGATACGTCACAGACATTTTCAATCCCTTTGGAGTACGATCGTAACATATCAGAGAAAACCTCAATCAATGAAAATAAAGATGGTAGCCATCAATGGTATCTTGCAACCCGGAAGTAGTAGGTTCAATCATATTCGTGCATTGGAATCACAAAGAAGTATTTGTTCACTGAGTGACTATTCATATCTATTAGGATCTGATTAAGCTGGTTGTTTATATCGAACATTTGCTTCTGATAATGAAACTGCAAGATTGAATATACTTGACTGAGTAAAACCAATGAATATTGTTATTATATTGTCCTTGTAGTTCGATTGAAAACTACTGACATTGTATTCTATTCGTGTGCAATGATGAAAACAATATAAAATAACATGTTTCTAAAACCATATCTCTAAGAATTTTTATAGAAAGCGATCGAGATCTTCATAGAAAATAAGAAAAGGTCTTAATAAAGTTGTTTCCTATAAATTATCCTAAACATTCTTGAGTTGGAAGAAAATGCTTGTACAACAGAATCTTACTACTCTGAATACGACACGATCAAAAATATTACAATGTTGAAGAAATGATCTTCAGTGCTGCGCTATTGTTACTTGCTGAATGGGCATCTCCATCCAAACTATTCACTAGAATGTTATGGAAATCAAAGAGCAATTACAATAAAGAATGGATGCAGTAGCAGTTGATTTGGCAACATAGCTACTCATGGTGAGAAAGCATTCGACCAATGAATCTATCGAAACTGCTGACCCAAGAAAATCTTTGAATTGAGTGATACTACTAAACATCGTATCGATCGCTAAACGTCGTGCCAAGAGGTGAAAACCATATCACTTCTATCACTTCGAGGTATTGTTTTACGAAGAAAGGAGAAACATGAAGTTGAGTACTCTAAATTATTTGCTTGAATCGATGACCGAGTGATGTTTAGCTTTGAGTAACTGGAAGAGATAATGGATCAACTATTAATTCTAATAATTTTCTACTGTATTCTATGCCTTGGCTGTCGACATATTTATTTTCTCTATTCATTTTATTCATATAAAAGAAACTTGAAACATGTAGGTCCAACATTTTCGCATCTTACTTGACATACTTCTGATGATTCAGATTCAGATAAAAATCTAGAGATCATGAGAAACAGCGTAGAGCATGGATACATTGTAAAATATAAAACACAATTAGCCGGTGACTATTGATTACTCATTTAGGCATCGTACTTTATGGCCAAACTATCTCTTGGTTAATTACATACGTACGTCAATCGCACTCGTTGAGCATTATAAACTACTGAAAAAGAATGTAATAGCACACTTTTATTTTTGAACTCTTCATTACCTGGTGTCCAACTAACATGTACACGACTGTAATGTATGCAAATGAAGAAAAACATATCTAATCAAAGGAGCAGTGCTAATACGTTCCTATACACAGCCGTTGATAGCACGATGCAGTGCATTCTTTTCGAAAGTTTCATTTATAATATAAGTTGTATTTCGAATCTCACCACCATAATTATGTTGTGTATTTTAACAACAGTGCGAATCTGTCTCTGCACAAGTTTCAATCAGTTCCCAAATGTAGCATGTACACTCATTGATTACGATGAAACAACACTAATGTAGAGTAGAAAACACTAGTTTAGCGGTGAATTGCTTACTCTTATTGCATTCATCTATCTTAAACGATACATAACATAATATAATCTTGTTCGAACACAAATGAAGTGCACATGTGCTTTTATTTAAGAGAAAACTCATACATTTCATGCGACGAACAATTGTTATCGGATGGTAACGACCAAAATAAGATCTCTTTTTTTGAGTTATGTAGCACAGCAATTTTCAAACGTATCAATGACTCTCTGAGTTTATCTAGATCGTACCAAAACTACAGAATTTATTGAAAGTATCCGATTTAGAGCTCAATGTAGTAATAAAACTTCAATGATGAGGCAAACCTGATATGAAAAGTACTTCGATTTTTATCTTTACGTAGTAGTTAATGTTTGAAAGATTGAGAATTGTATGTTGATAATATCATTCTCATACATATTTTAATTTGAAGACATTAATTGCCTCGATTACACATTTCATGCACATTGTAATTATACATAGTAACGAAGGACGTCTGCCACGTGTATATGCAATTACGGCTAAAAGAAATAAAATTACAATCCCATGACAATAACATCAAACTAATATATGTATGTAATTGTCAATCATGCATAACATACTTGAAATACAGAAGAAGACGTACATTTCGATTTGTGTTAATAACTGGTATGCTTTAAGAAAAATTATTAATGAAACCTATTGGATCCGTTATCAACACGATACAGAATACACAGGTACAGAGTTGTTTCCTTAAATGGAGAATAAATGTCAATCTATATTTTCTACATTTTAAAAACAATCAAAATAAAAGACACATTATTTGAGAAGACGAAGTACTTGATAAGAAAAGTGTACTTTTTCAGAACTATTACACTAATGTAATAGGTATAAGTTATGTCATTGTAATAGATAATAATGGGATGATTGTTCATACAACTATTTAAGGAGAGAAAAAATATTGAAACAGCAACATTTCGAATATAAATCATTGTATAATGTTCCAAAATGAACTAGTGACAATATGTACATCAATCTTTAGTACGTACAACTAACACGATTTTCGGATAAGTATCTTCTTAGCTATAGGAAATACTTGCTAAGATCAATTGGAAATAAAACCTTGTAAGTAATGTTAACTTTAATATCAGACTATAGAATCCATTGAGAAAACTTTGTTCATATCAGAATCAGTTTTGATGACACAGGATTTTCTGTCAAGTCCTTCGTTATAAAAGAACTGGATTGTACGTTATGATATTCTATTTCATCCTGTAGTCTACTCAATAGGGATGATGCCGTTTAGAAATCTACGTAGCGTTCTGATGTATTCGAGTTAACAGCTTAAAAATATTGCTTAGTTGAGATCTTCGTAGTTTTATTCATCTTATAAGCTTAGAGACGAGTAGCCCTATGCACGATATTGAGAATATAAGAAGAGTACTACATAGCTAGATGTGTTTATTTATGCTTCCCAATTCAATACAACGTTATTTTTCTCATAGTTTCAGATTTTTTAATGCATCCATCTTCAAAATAAAAATCTTAAGATCAGCTTCTCCTAGATATAAAAGTTAGCAGAATTTTCTCTTTATTTACCTTTATGCGGACAGGATTTTCATTTTCGATTCAACACATGCTGTTAGTATGAAAAGTATTTAGGCATTTTCCTCATAATTGATCGTGATGGAATGCATGTAGAGCAGTAAATCAGATTCGAAAAATAAACTTAACAGAAAATCGAATCGCTTTCTAACAAATTCGAACGGTCAGTTCTAAATTTCATCCCTTACAAGGAAATCTCTTCAAATAATCAAAATGTTCTGCGAAATAGGAGATTCTGTAATTAATCATTGCATGCATAGTAGACGATATTAACCGTGATTGGTCTTCTTTTTGATGTCTACTGAGTTTATGATCGATTTACTAATTTCGTTCATATTGTACTTCACAACCTATGAATTTCGTCTCGTACAATAACTTTCAACGATTAAGGCTTACTTTCTCTTCAAATACTACACGTTTCAGTGATGAGACTTGTTTCAATAGAGATTCAGAAAAGTCAAATTTTTCCTTTTAAAATCATCATGTCAGAGGCACGAAATTTTCCTCTTGATGCATCAAATTAGAAAATCAAAAACTAATCTCAACTAAACTATATCTGTAAAATGATAGTTTACACTTTGTTGAAACTCCAAACGAAATAATGATGAGAAAATTTTCATGGAAAGTAATGTAATAATTTAGAAAATCAACATAGAAAATCAAGTTTAACACTATACATGCTGTAGATGTTCATTCGTTTGGAACGATATGAGTCAAAGTATTCATTGCCAATATTTCTATGAATAACTATCAGTTAAGTTTTCATATATTCATCTGAATATTAGCATTTGCCTCAACCTCTCTTTGACTTCTTAAAATCATTAAAACGAATAACTAGATAAAGGAGGAACTTTATGTAAACAAGGCTCACATCTTCATTCTTATGCATGAAGCCTTCTTCTTGTGAAATCTACCTACGATTTCACTCGAATTTCAAGATATTGTATTTGAAACAGTTCTTTTTACTCTCGCCGTTGAGTTTGTGTCGTTTTTCTAATAGTAGAGGAAATAGAGAAGCTTCAAATTCTTGCGAGATAGTCTTCACTATGCTCTCTAGGAAAAGAGTGAAACGATTAATTATGTATTTAGATAAATTTGTTAATGTTAACTGGATTGTACGGATAAAAATTTGCATGAAATTCTTTTATGATAACATTTTTCAGTTTTTAAAAGCAAAAGTTGTTTCTTTTATTATAGATTGAAACAAATTGGATCGAAAATGAGTTTTTACCTGTTAAATAACACTGTTTTAATGTGCTTATCATAATTGGATTAATGTCTAGTCGGCGAAGTATGTCTCATCACTGTTATAATTTGAAGAGACTTTGCATAGTTTTCAAACGAGGGTAGGTTTTGTTTTCTACTAAGAACATTTTGTTAATATGTATATCAACATTTATTTTTAAAAAAAAAGGTTACTTTTGTACTTAACACGGCGTACTACGCCTGGTTATATACTTGGAATGTTCACAGTCATAGCAACACTTGTCGGAGTGTCGATTGTTTTTATCACTGCACCCAAATCGAGTATGTTTTTCTTTTTTGATTTCATCATAAGATAAACGATATGGTAGTGAAGTTATCTATGAACCTTGAAAGCAGTGAATAGTTACACTATATCATGTAGGCTAAGTCAATTTTGAAAAACTGAGCACAGCTTGTTATTTTCTTTTCCGAAATTAAAACTGTGATCTATTCATACAATTAAAAATGTATGAGTTGAATCTTTCATACTTTAATAAATATCATCAATGGATTTTATTGTGCAAGACAATCGAAATAAATTTGAATAGTTTTAAAACAACTAAGAAGATATGTATGTCTATGATATTGAAGCAAAATATCAAATTTCATTAGTAATTATTTTTAAATAAAAACGTTCAAATCACCGTTGTAGACATTTAGCTACTTGTTCTATATAACTATGTATATATTTCTTTCACTGAGAAGAAAAGCAATAACTAGGGGTTATTTTTTTTAGATATACTTTGATAGAAAATAGAGTATTAGACTTCGTTAGATTCGGATCATTTCTAGTCGGTCCACTATGGATACGTTTTTCGAATATGATTCTAAAAAAACTGTTTCCAGTATTCTTCTCAATTCTCAACAAAAGCTTTGCCTATGGAAATCTAGATAAAAGTACAACTCATAGACTTTAATATTGACAGAATGATCTATCTACCTGAAATTTCACCAAATTTACTTTTAGTCGCAGTGTAACGCTCAATCTTTCGAATATGCAATTCGTAAACAAGACAGTCTGTAACTATCTGCCTTTCTTAAATCTTTGGATTATGAGTTTGTTGTTAGCAGATTGAATTGAGAAGCGTTTTGAAAAATAAAATTTTTATTCGACATTTTTCTATTTTCAATGAAGATAGCAGTGTATTCCCTGTCTTATTTTCATATGAACACTCTATAGTAATTCGAGTCAGCGATTCTATATTTTTAGGGGAAAACTGTGAATTTACTTTTAAGAGAATGATGAATAGTTCGGTTGTATCTAGCTCACAACCACGTTCTATCGTTGTCTCTGATTTTAACAATGATCATCAAATGGATATAGTTGTTGCCAATTCAGGTACGAATACCATTGGAATATTTCTTTCACAAGGCGGTGAAGATTTAACAAAACAACAAACATTTTCAACTGGATTCGACTCCCATCCTTATTCACTTGCTGCCAACCATTTCAATAATGATAATTATTTAGACATAGCGGTCGCCAATTACGGTGCCAATAATATTGGAATATTTCAAGGAAATGAAAATGGAACATTTTCTGATCAAAAAGTCATGTCACTTGGGTCATCACGTCCATTTTTTATCATTGTTGATGACTTCAATAATGATAATCGAATAGATATCGTCATTGTTGACCAGGTTACGAATAGCATCGGTATCTTGCTTGGAAATGGTGATGCAACATTTCAAAATTCTACAATGTATTCTACAGGATATGATTCTCGTCCGTATGCGTTAGCCGTTGGTGATTTCAACAAGGACAATCGACTTGATATTGGTGTAGTCAACTATGGCACTAACAACATTGGCATTTTTCTTGGATATGGCGATGGAACATTTAAAACTCAGCGAACTTATACGACAAATCTAAATTCGAAGCCGTGTTCTATTGTTGTGGGAGATTTGAATAATGATAATCAATTAGATATTATAGTGGCGAATTATGGTCTTGGTATGATTGGTATATTTCTTGGCTATAGCGATGGTACTTTTGCAAGACAAACTACGTTCTCACTAAGCTCCAACTTTCGTCCGCACCATGTAAGTTTAGGTGATTTCGATAACGACAACCAATTAGATATTGTTGTTGTTGATTCCGAAAACGATCAAGTACATGTTCTTCTGCAATCTGATAATGGAACGTTTCTAACAACAACGACATATGATGGGGTATTTGAATCGCGTCCATTCTTTGCAGTTGTGACAGATTTTAATGGCGACAATCAATCAGATATTGTTTTAGTCAACTATGATACGAATAGTATACTTTTACTTAGTAAATACTCCATAAAGCCATCGGTACGACAAAAGAACTATTTCATTGAGAGAGATTCACGGTCATCGTCAGTTTTAGTTTATGATTTTAATCATGATGATCGACTAGATCTATGCGTCAGTAATTTTAACAATGATAGTTTACTTTTGTTCGTTGCTAATGATAATGACACTTTTGAACGGTCAGCAACATATTTTACTGGAGACAAATCAGCTCCAAAAACGTTTTGTATTGGTGATTTTAACGATGACAATCGAATGGATATTGCCACTGCTAATTATGGTTCTGATAGTGTAGGTATACTGCTTGCACATGACAATGGTACCTATTCGAATGTGACAACATATTTCATAGGAGACGGCTCTGCACCTTGGTCAGTTGCTGTTGGAGATTTCAATAATGACAGCCAATTAGATATTGTCACAGCTAATTATGGTTCTGGAGGTTTCGGTATTCTTCTCGGACATGGGAATGGATCCTTTTCAAACGCGACGACATACTATAAAAATATTATTATTCAACCAGTCCTAGTTGTTGTTGCTGATGTCAGCAACGATTACAGATTAGATATTGTTGTCGCTGATTGCAACTTAGGCAGAGTGGATGTACTTATTGGGCATGGTAATGGAACTTTTTCTGATGTAGAGATATATCCTGTTGGTAGTAATTCTTGTCCAAACAACATGGCTATTATTGATTTGAATAGTGATAGTTATGTGGATCTTATTTTCGGTACCCTCGATGGAGGTTTTGTAGGTGTTCTACTTGGGTGTGGGAATGGATCATTTCAAGAAATCGAAAAATTTTCAACTGGTTCTACTTCATCTCTGTATGGTATCACTATAGGCGATTTCAATCACGATCATCAACATGATTTTGTCGTGACCAATATTGCCAATGATGAAATCCTTGTATTTTATGGATATGGTAATGGAAGTTTTCATTTTGCAAAAAGCTATTCTACTGGTTTTGGTTCGAGTCCATATGCTATTACCTCTGCTAAGTTTAACGGACGCAATCAAATAAATATTATTGTTAGCCTTTGGGGCACCGGACACGTTGCCATTTTAACGGAATATTCTGCAGCAAACTTTGCATATCGGCAAGTATATTCAACTGGTTCAGCTCCACAGCCTTATTCTGTCGCCGTTGGTCATTTTAATAATGATAGTTACGTTGACATTGCCATTATCAATTCAGCAACAAATAATTTAGCGGTACTTTTCAATTCAGGTAATGGTACATTTGAAACAAAAACAACGTATCCTATTGGTATCGATTCTCATCCACAATACGTTATTACTGGTGATGTCAATAAAGATAATCATTTAGATTTGGTTACTGTCAATTCGAAAAATAATAGTATCAGTCTTATTTTGGGATATGGAAATGGAACGTTTGCTACACCTATGATGTATTCAACTGGAAAAGATTCATATCCATTGGCAGCTGCTATGGATGATTTCAATGACGATAATAGGTCAGATTTAATCATCGCGAATGCTGGTACAGATAGTATAAGTGTACTTATTGGATTTCGTTATGCATCATTTCAAAGTCACAAGACCTATTCTAGTGATACTACACGAAAACCACAGCATATCATCAGCAATGATTTCAATAATGATAAAAATCTAGACCTTGCTGTTGCTTTTTTCTCCAGTGACTGCATCGGTATTCTTCTTGGATATGGTAATGGAACTTTTGCTGATATGATGATACATTCGACTGGGAATAGATCAGCACCTGTATCATTGGCTGCGCATGACTTAAATGATGATGGCTACTTGGATATTTTTGTTGTTAATTCAGGTACCAATGACATAGAAATTTTTCTGGGATATGGAAATGGAAGTTTTGCTATGATGACAAGACTTTCAACAGGAAATAATTCGAATCCTATGGCTATAGTCTTGACTGACATGAACAATGATAGTCGAATAGATATTGTTGTAGCTAATGCTGATGCTAACAATGTAGGCATTCTACTCGGATGTGATAAATCGACGTTTGGCGACTTAATAACGTATCCGACTGGAGCTAGTTCGCAGCCACAATCTGTTGCTGTTGGTGATTTTGACAATGATGGTCAAGTGGATATTGTCGCAGGTAATTATCGGACTAGTACAATTAGTATTTTTCTAGGTTATAGAAATGGAAGTTTTGAACGACAAGTGGACTATTCAACAGGTTATCAATCATGGCCGAGTAGGGTTATTGTGGAAGATTTCAATCGAGACCATCAACTTGATATTGCTACTAGTAATTTTAATATGAATAATGTTGGGATTTTACTTGGATGTGGTAATGCTAGTTTTATTCCTGTTCAAACATATTCTACAGGAGATGGTTCGTCTCCGCAATTTATTGTAGCTCATGATATGAATCATGATGGTATATTAGATATTGCCGTCGCTAATTATGGAACAAATAATATTGTTGTAGTTTTTGGTTTCGGTGATGGAAGTTTTCTCTTAGGAACTGCATATCGAACTGGCATAGGCTCAACACCCTATGCATTAGTTGTAGGTGATTTCAATAATGATACTCAGTTAGATATTGCTGTCGTAAATTATAAAGGAAATGATGTCTGCATCTTTCTTGGAAATGGCAGAGAATTTTATGCTGGAATAACTTCATATGATATGGGCTTTGGATCAGAACCGCATTCAGTCGCTATTGGTGATTTGAATAACGATGGTCAATCAGATATTGTAGTAGCTAATTATGGTACTGACAATGTCGGTATCTTATATCGTCGTGGTCCAGCAGTTTTTAACATTCCAATAACATATTCAACTGGAATTCGTTCAGCTCCAAGTTTTGTATCAATAGTTGATTTGAATAACGACAATCAATTGGATATTGTTGTTAGTAATTCTGAAACTGATAGTATTTCTATTTTCATCGGTTACGGTAATGGAACGTTTGTAATGCAAGCAACATACTCAACTGGTGCATATTCAAGTCCATATTCAATAGCCATAAATGATTTTGATAATGATAATATATTGGATATTGCTGTTGCTAATTCTGGTACGAACAATATATATGTTATCTATGGACGTGGAAATGCGAAATTTGGAAATGAAAGTTTGCATGCTCTCGGCTATGAATTTCGTCCTTATGCGATTGCAGTTGAAGATTTAAATCAAGATGGTTGGATGGATATGGTCGTTGCATGTTATGGTACTGATCATGTAGAAGTTCTAATTAAAATGTGTTCGTTATAATGTAGAAACATACGACTTTCTTCATTTGATTTCTATATTTGTCTATCGACCAAACTACCTGTTTTGTATTATACGAGATGATTATCTTTATTGGTATTGATTCTACGACGATTCGTTGCAATGGCATATTTTCCCCATTTTTAAATAGAGCGGTTTATTCAGCCAAGATTAAAACATATTCCCACTTGACTAAATAATTAATGAAACTATTTATCATGATTTAATTGTGATCTCTGAACGTGTTACTAAAAATTTCGTACAAGATAAGATATCAGATTCTTTTCAACTGCACTATTCATCTCTAAAATAATGACATGAGATACCTTGCGTTTGGAAACTCTATCAAAACTGTTTGGAGCATTTCATAAATAATGGTTCATCGATTGAATCCAAAGTGTGTAATTTCTTACCAATATAATTAGTGCTGTCCATATCAAAGAATCGATCCAATAAGGATACTATTAAAATAGAGTTAATTGTTTTTCAAAAAGTGTAAATAGTTACTTATACATGAATCTTTTTAAGTAATTTTTTATCACTTTTTCTGTAATATAGTAGACAGTATACGCTAGGAATCGCTAAAAATTACTCATGCAATTATACTTTTAATTAATCAAATGACTCAAGATTTCTTTAAAAACTGCAGCCTTACGCTTGCGATTGTTCGATTCAGGTATATTCATATAAATGAACGTTGAATCTTGATGTACCATACGATACTGAAACGTATCCGGAGTACTAACACATACTTTATTGAATACAAAAGTGCTACTTAAGTTGTTTCGAAACGATAGTAAGTATTTTCAAGTAATTTTAAATGTTTCTGAAAGTGAAAAACGAGTGGAAACAGTTAATTTATTTTAAAGCCCTCGACGCATTAGAAGACCCGGGGTCTTCTATTTTGTCTTATCACTTATAAGTTACAAGGGGTCTTCTATTATGTCCCCTAAAAAAGTTATATTTTTCAGCAGTCTGTGTAACAAACATCCGTTTCAATTCATTTTTATTCAATTCGATCGTTCGAAAACGGTTGTTTTACTTATTCGACATGTGTACAACGAAAAGGTAACAAATGCTATCTTGTGAAAAAAGAGATATATCATTGATAATAAATATTCTTAGAATATTAAAGGCAGTGCATCCGAAAAGCTTGGCAAAATGTCCACTAGCTTTGTTTTTTCTAAAAAATTAGATCTGCCATTAACCAAATTTTAACTTCTCAATAACTTCATAACTCAGAAAGAGAATTAACTTGTTTTGTCAAGCTCAATCGAATTAATTTTTCTTGATTTTTGACTAGTATTAATGCAATCTGTTCACATGAAAATCTATATTCTAATAGCATATTTATTAGGCTCAAGTCAACTTCAATGAATACGTTTGTATTAAGAATAAGGTAGGGAAGTTACCGTTACCTGGTAACGTAACGGACCGGAAACGGTACCTTCCCACCCCTAATTTAGAATAAGAAAATAATTAAAAAAAGTAGTTGGATACAAATCTTGTATTGTCTTCTTG
>OENT01002397.1:0-23223 GCA_900239685.1 Rotaria macrura | reverse complement strand
ATTTTTTCAATATGAGCCAAGCAATAATATTAATGAGTTGCATGATTATTATTCTTCAACGAATTGTTTAACAGTTGATAATAAATCGCATTGCCAATTACTTACTAAATATTCTCTTTATCTCTCTATTATTCTCTCCCTCTTTCAGTGTAATCATTCAAGGTCATATATTCATTGGTCTTTTTATTTTTGCATGAATATCGTACACTTGAACGTCTGCTTTTATTATGGAGTTTTTTGGTTCTCTTCTGACTAAGCATATAGTCTACTGGAGTTAAATTGTAGTCAGAAAACAGTCACAAACTCCAACTCTACCCCAACTCCACTCCGTACCATTCCCACTCCACTCCAGCTCTAAGGAAAAAAAACGTCAACCTCGGAGTTTAGGTAACTATTATTTGAGAAAAATCGACTGACTCTGAATAAATTCACATGTGTATTCTTAATTAGTTCATTTTCCTTGAAATCATAACTCGTTTTTACGCATTTGTTTCCATGTTTATATGATTTATATGTCTAAGTAGCACGAAACAAAATAGTTTGATCAAGTTTGAAAGTTAACATCTATTACAAATGATCAGAAAATTATTTACACGTGAAATAAATATAACAAATGCTAATTTACAACTATGTTTAAATATAAATATGAAAATTTGCATACAAGTTTTATTTGTTTGACTATAGATCTTTGGACGGTTTTTTTGATTGGCAGCGATGTGTAAAATATAATAATGACTTTTGTTCTTAAGAATCTATATTGACCTAGTTTTGTAATTTTCACTTTAAAACTGCATTATTATTTTTTTTTCTAAATCAGTTTGTACATTATTACGTTCATGGGTGGCATCGTTTAATTGTCGCTTCAATAGTGCGACGTTGTTATCCCATTCGCCTAAGATTTTAATATGTTCTTGTCGCAAATTAATTGTCCAAGTTGGCTCATATTCATCATTACAATCGTGTGCTTCGTATTGTAATCATCCGGAAGAGCATCTTTAGTTTTATCCTAGTATTTAAAACATATCCTTAATGGAAATATAATGATGATGAATAAATGATATACCATTATATGAATGAGTTAGTTGCTATTGGAACACTGTGTTTTTCTGATTGCCTTTATTTATTTCGATCCACGGCAATGACGAGAGGGCCAACACCATATGAGGAAACAACAAAATAAGAGTCACACAACACAGGGATGATTGTCCCATGCAGGTGATAGCATATCACATCACTATATCTCTTGGCACAATATCTGTCTTAGCCGCAGCTATTCTATGAGATCCTACCCAGCAATTTTCATTTCGATCACTAATTCTATCTGTTGTTTTTGTACACGATGATAGTGATGGCGTTGAACAAGAGCTGAATATCGACGATCGTTTGATTTGTAATCTAAACATTGGTCAAAAAAATACATGCTTCTATAAGAATCGCCTCAACAGATTGTTTGGGAGTTAATTTTAATGTCGATTTCAAAACAATACTTCAAAACAAATATGGCTTAATATGAGTTATATTTATTGAAAATGGGAATACTACTACATAGGTGGGACTGGTTTGAATTAGACAGAGATTTTTTCGATTTAGTTAAAAAAACGTCAACCGATACCATATCTAAGAGAGAGTAAATAAGTGATATGTCATTAAGAGCAATTTTAAATCTAGTCAAAGCTATTTCTGGAAATTTGATTTAAAATTTTTCACTTGGCATCTCACGTTAGGATTGTAGCTTTTATCTTAAACTATAGGCTTAATTTATATATGAAATAAATAAATTAACACTAATTTTTCCCATTGAGTAAATCACTTTGACTTAATCTGTACTGCTTCGCGAAGGTGCTTAACACCCAGACAAGTAAAAGATGAGTAAAAGACCAGTCCGCAATTTCTAACCATGGAAGAGTGGTCTGTCTCATCTTTTTCTCAAAACCGACTGGAATATGACAATTCTGTAATCATTCATAGTCCAAATCTCACGTCATACTCGGTTCAGGGTGTGTTTGTGGCTGTGACTATGGGTGTTGTTTTTCTTCTAACCACATCCACACCATTTCAAAAAGTTAGATGACGAGACAGGCTATGCTACTGATAATGATCTTGCATATGATTATGCGAGGGTGTGGGTGTGGGTAATTTCTTGAGGATCTTCTGAGATTCGATAGACGTCTCTCAATAGCTTCATTGAATTCTACACCATTTTTTACTTTTACGTTCATGTCAAAATCGAAATTGGACGGAGTTTGACCCAAATGATAAAAGCATGAATGTTCTTAGCTGCATTGCTCCCAGTAAAATCAGTTTTTCTCTATGAAAAAAGGAAATTTATTGAAACCCATGCTAGGCGGTTTTCGCCTTCACTTGACGGTTCGAATAATATTAGAAAGTTGGGGAAATGTTGTAGAGCAAAAGACTAGATAGGTTTTGCAGAATGACGTGTTATTGGTGTCATGTGACGACCTTGTCAGTCTTACTGAAACAGATATGAATGATGAAAAATTCTTGAATTAATACAGTTCTAGTACAGTTTTGATACTGAATCCGAATAACATAGTTTCGAAGTCTCAGCGGTATTATTACTGATCGAAATTTTGAGAATTTCTTGAAAAAGTGCGAAATAGATCATTCTCATAGCTATTTTTCGTATTTGGTAGCTTTTTCAGTCAAAAATGTTTTAAAGGTGATATTCGTAATCAGCTCAACGAGCTCTATCTAACCATGCAAAAAAAGAAAAAGAAAAAAACAATTTTGCTGATGTTTTGCCCTTGGTGCACCTTACTTGAAAATACTTTACTGTAGCATCAGTTTACTTCAAAGTACTTCGGAATATTTGAAATCTACTTCCGACTACTTATCGTTACTTTAGTGTAATTTTGGCTTCTTCTACAAACCTTGGTTAATTTGAAACTACTTCCAGTTATTTGTATACTTTCCTTTACTTTTCTACTTGAAGTATGTTATTTCCCCCTTGCTTACACCTCTCTTTATTCTGAGTACGGCTCAACACTTTCTGAGAAAACTCAGAAAACTTTCCTGAGCGTAACTTCCGATTTTCCATGTGGTTCTTATGACACTTCTAGTAGTAAGATTTACTCGTAAAAGCATTTTCTTCTCTATGATGTCTTTAATCATTTCTTCTTATATTTGTGTATCGCCGTGCAGGCAATCTGAATCGGTTGCTTCGATCTGATTGTTTTCTATCGTCACTTCTGCAAGTTATTAAGCATTGTTTATTTCATTGGAAAAAGGAATATACTTTACTTTGCTCTCCTCCGTTCGATTACATCAATAATTTGTTTACTGACGCAGAAACGGAGAAGGCTACTTTAGTTTACTTACTTTTTATTTTATTCATTCCAATAGACTTCGGAGACTTTACGAAAGCAACAAGATGAAAAAAACTGCTTTCTCTTTCTTTTTCCAGTTGCTTATTCCGAGGATTGCTCGTCATTTTTCTGAGAAAAGCCGGAAAGGTTAGTTGTGTGTAACTTTTCTTTTACCATTGAGTTATTGCGAAAAAGAACGCGAATTTTCTGATAGGAACAATTGAATCGTTTTGTCTCTTTTTCTTAT
The DNA here is from genome assembly GCA_900239685.1 of Rotaria macrura. Lineage (NCBI taxonomy): Eukaryota > Metazoa > Rotifera > Eurotatoria > Philodinida > Philodinidae > Rotaria > Rotaria macrura. Next base: position 19,650 of record OENT01002397.1, on the reverse strand, counting down.
AACTACTTTCTTATTTTGTTCCCTGTTTCCGAGAAACATTGTAATATGTAATCTACTCTGTTTCTTTGTCCTATACATTCTTGGTCATTTCATAACGGAAAGGATCAGGAAACATGACAACACAACTTGGCCTCTTTGAATTTCAAATATTCACTCTTTTATTTGTATATAGAATTAACTGTCAAGAGTTTTAGAACATTTTAATGCTAAAGCTAAGATACTTTAATAAGACAATAGCAGCGAAAACAGTCTATCTTCAAAACACGTTCAATAACAAATTAGTTACTGATAGTAGACTTCAATGCCGACATTTCTTGAAAGAAAAACGATAAAATTGAAAACATATTCAACATCATTCTAATAGCCTATTCTTGAAGCTATATTTCCAAGTGGAAACTTTCCTGTAAACTAGTGTTTTGGATCTTGCAGATCTTATTCAAGTCTTACATGACTAACATGTTGGGTGAGAATTATTTGTGCGCATTTCATTTGTCGTCTGATTATTGTTTTACAAAGCATCCAAACCACTTACTTTTCTTCTCAATAGGTAGAAATTTTCAAGCGCTAAAAACTCACTAAACTTGTGAAACTCCGAAAACGTGGGCTACATCCTGAAGATTCTCACTTAACTAGCCAAGGCTCTAATGTTTCCAGTTTTTCAACTGATATAATACGGTTTTAAGCAGAATCAGATCCATTTCACTTCACCCGAATATTAAATTCGGAATCAGCACACTTTTCGAAAAAATGTTTTTGTATTTCTCAAAATCATGTTTTTCCCTTTTCCATCCTAGTTATTTTGCCTTCAACTATGTTTTTTACCATTCGATAGAGTATGCAAAGACGCAGGGCATCTCGTGCTCCGATTTATGAAAAAGCTTTTTTTTATGCCCGAAAAATATCGCCTACAAAATTCACTTGCAGTTTTTTGGCTTTTTTTCAAGGTCTTAGAATTGTTGAAACTTTTTAGGCTTACAGAATGGACTTTTTTAAAATCAAGGCACGATATGACCTGCATCTTTGCATGCTCTATCTAATGGTAAAATTTTTTTTTTGAAAAAACATAGGCGAAGGCAAAGTAACTAGGATGGAAAATGGGTAATTTTTAATCAGTGTTCAGTTATAACTTTCTTAAACTTGCATATTTTGGGCTGAAATTTTTATCGTAGGCCACCCGCTCCAGTCCTAACAGATACTGAAAATTTCTGCCGATTTGGACTTTCTTTGATGAAAATCGACTTTTGAGGGGGGGGGGGGCTTAACAGTTTATACAACATTCTAGAGATATCTATTCGAAGTTCAGTCTATAACTGAAGGCTTAAAACTTAGCCTGTTGTTTCATTTAGAGGTATCACTAAATGAGGAAAAAAAACATTAATATAGCCCTCTGGTAAGGGAAGAAAAATAATGAATTTTTAATATTTTTGACTCTTCACTGATGGTTGTTGCCAAATGGCAGCAAATTACCGTTGGACAGAACGTCATATTTTTGTTCTGCAATATATGCCTTTACCATCCGTAGAGTAGAGCAAAAAGAAATTCCCAGCAAGCCTGATAATCAAGGGGGAAGAATAATTATGTACTTCTTCATATTTCTTCCTACTTCACCGTAGTACTCGGTACTTCCTACTTCCTTGTATTTATCTCTTGTTTTCCCTGCTTCCCCATAGTCCTCTCTGCTTTTTCCTACTTCTTCGTTGTCCTTCGTACTTCTCTGTAATTCTATTCGGAAAACAGCGCAAAAATCTTCTGTTATTGTGAAACACGACATGAAAGGAGTGTTGAAGAGTATATAGGTAGAAATTTGGACCCCCGCCCTAGACCGTAACAGACAGCTTCCAAAATCATCACATATTATGCCAGACAGTTTAATGAAGAACTGAGGATTGTAGGTCATTAAAATCTCCTGAAAATATTTCAATAGTTTGCTAACTGAGAAATTTAATTACTTATAGTTACAGATTAAATGGTTCTGAAGATATCTGGAATAAAGCAGCTTTCCTGTCCTTAGTAATAGCAGATACATCGTGTTTAGCATTTTTAATCCCAAAAGGGATTGTGCTAACAGCTTTTCGTTTTAGTTTGCTTTTATTTATAATGCGCGTCATAGATTAGTGTTACTTTTGAGATGACTAGCTTTGAGAATGTAGACCACCATATGATCCCCACTTTACAAGGTTGTCAGTCTTCGAATAGAGACATACTGAATTATGTAGGATGTAACTGTGGCTTTTATTGTAAATGGTTTCTCTAGAATATTTTAATCAGGTGACACTCGAACTCGCCCTAAAAGCGTATTTCGGCACTTACAATTTTACTCGTCCTGATCATTCAAGTCAATGCAGGGAGACGAGAAAGGGAGGTTATACGTAGATTAAAAGAAGTTTCCTATTTAATTTCGACGGGTTTCCTAATCATTTTATTTCATTTTATTCAAAATCATAATGTAAATGTAAATGAAGGTGTGGATGTGTTTGTGAGTACTGAAGTTGGATATTTCCTTCATCGAATCGTACTCATATCGAAGCCTACAATCTTACAGTTTTTGAGCCATTTTAATGCTCAAAAGATATTTGATATTAATCCATCGAGATTTTATGAAATTTTTTATGAAATATGATGATTGATTGCTATGGAGATTGGCTTTTAGAAAATGAGATCAACTCATATCTCCGTCAACTATTTGAAATACACGAACGGCAAGAATGAAAGGGACCCGATTTCATCGTTGAGTGTAATTATATTCATTGATCCCTTTTATTAACACTAGCACATCTTCTTCTGTAAACTCGATCTGGTGGCTCTATGAGAGCCTTTTATGTTCTAGATTGGAGCAATTGCTTCTGTAAAGGGATCAGATATTAATTTTTTAATATTAAATGAAGAATTATCTCTTGTTTCTTTGGAGAGTATTTCTGTCTTGGAAACGAAGCTACTCGATTCTCACTTCTTTTGTATTATTGCTGGGAATATTTTTCTTGACTACTCAGTGTGATCCATGTTATTCTGCAGCTGCACAATCTAGTGAAAATGTTGAAACAATTATGCTTCAACAACATCGTAGACCATTGCCAATCAATCTTAACACATCAGCACCCATACGTCTCAATATTGTCATGACTGGTGTAGGCCATTCGCTTACGGGTGGTCCACTGTCAATATTACGCTTTGCTGTTCTAGCTGCTCGGTATGGTTTCAATGTAAGATATATAAATATCGACGGGAGTGGTTTGGATTATGCAGCTATGATGAAGCATCTCAAGCAATATGCACTCTTGAGTAATTTTGAAAAGGAAGTAGAGTTTGTTTGGAATGCTTATGGGCGATCTGAACTGCTTTCAGTGAATCCTGATGATCTATTCATGGGCACCATCTATTTCACCGCACTGATCGCATCTTTTACTGCTAAACGCTTGAATAATCCTAATATCATCTACTTCATTCAAGATTACGAGTCGATTTTTTTCCCTCATGATTCTAACTGGCTAGAAGTTCAAGAGACGTATCGTACAGCGCATTTCCCTATTTTTAGCACACCTTTTCTAAGAAACTATTTCGAAATGAAAAAAGAAAGCATTTTCCGTAAATGTCAGAAAGACGAATGCGACCGACACTCGTGGACAGCTATGCCAGCCATCACACCATATAGAACAAAAGACAGCGGTTACATATCACGGAAAAATAAAATTCGCCGAGTTATAGTTTACGCTCGACCTCATGCTCCTCGGAATGCATTTGAATTGACACTTTTTTCTCTAAGTGAAGCCGTCAGGCGAGGGGTATTTCATAATGCGTATAAGTGGGAGTTTATTGGTATCGGAGCTAACAGCGACGTTCCTGATTATTGCAACCTTGGAAGTGATATTAATCTGTGCTTACGTATGATTAAAAACAAGCCAGAACCTGAATATCTCGAACTTCTTTCAACCGCAGACATTGGATATTCACTTATGGTATCTCCACATCCTAGTCTGCCTCCTTTGGACTTTGCTGCTGCTGGTCTTATTACAGTTACAAACTCATTCGAAACAAAAACGATCGAATCCTTTAAAAACATATCGAAAAATATAATTGTTGTAGAACCGTATGTAGACAGCTTAGTAGAAGGACTGAGAAAAGCGGTATCAATATGTGACAATCTGAAACTAAGAAAAGATAACTCAAAACTTAATTGGCCTACAGAATGGGATGATGAACGCTGTTATGGAAAGCGTCTGTTTGAAAGACTACAATTATGGTTTACACACCAAACGACGCTTTAAATTGGGGATATTACCTAAGTAGCATGAATGAAGGCGGATTTTTATGGTCTCTTCTACCATCTAAATACTAACTATGAACAGCTTTCGGGTATCGACATTGTTAATCATCTGCGTATATATACTGGATTTTATTTGACGTGCACTTGTACAATATTTCTGTTCAACCATTTGATCAGGGTGCCAGTGTAGGTGCCGGTGTGAGTGTGGGTGTGAAAAGGTGCGGGTTGGTGTGAGTGTGGGTTCGCTTGTGGGTCTAAGTGTTGGTGTTCTTATGCTTGATTAGGGCTCAACAATGACGATAACCGTTCCAACGATAACCGTTCAAACTGGTAATCGGTCTAACTGGTTACTGTTATAACCCGACATAAGCCGCTATTTGCCAGTGTTAGCCGACATTAGCCAGTTTACAACGGTACAAATTAGAGATGCAACAATGATAGTGAATTGTATATCACCGGTTCATACCAGTAACCAGTTCTGGTCTGGATACACTGATACTAGCCGGTATTCGCCTAATCCCACCAGTTTAAATCAAAATAAGCCAAATAAAGTGTGGGGGAGTGTGGGTGTAGATGTAGATGCAGAGAATATCAACACCAACAGTCAAAAAAACAATATAATCTAGCATAATACCAGCTTAACTCAAAGAACTTATGGCTTATTAATACTAAAGAATATATTGCATGGCTGTCGCATGAAATTAGGCCCTTCCATTCCTAATATACCTAAAGTTCCTGGTCACTGTAATTTTCGTTCACTCTATAATACAGGCACTCACACGTCTGGATATTTATAACAATCAAATCGGAGATAATGGGGCACAGGATCTGGCGAATGGTCTACAAGAGTACAAAACAAGCAACCTTAGCAGCTTACTTCATAAGTATAGATATTCATTCTCGCATTAAATCGTTGATTATCAATAGTAGAGTCCAAGCATACAGTTGAATGATCCGTGTCGATAATTTACCATGACTTTATTTTGTCATTACTGAAGAATTTCTTTGAAGAGAATCCATAGAATACAACCTTCCACTATCTCATCAGCTATTTTTATGTTAAATTTAGTTCTTTTTTTAGCTCTTCGTTCACATTCGTAATCATAGAATCGAATAGAATTGAGAAAGCGTGACAAATTTGGATCTTAAGTTCCGTTGGAAATTCAGCTTCACGTGATATCCAGGTAGTAAAAGATTGCATAATGCTCTGTTTTGTATGATAGAATACTTTTATGATAAGGGATTTCCAATCGAAATAAAGAAAAAATGTCCTTTAATCCCGCCAAAGCTAAAAAAACAAAAATGTTTTGAACTTTGTGAAATGAACATCTATACAAAAGAATGATTTTCATTGATGGAAATTTCAGTGACAATGAACGCGAACCATTTCTGTTTTTTCTCATAAATTTTTATTGAATTTTTGATTCAAAAAGGAATAAAAAGATATACTTTTTTCATGTTGCTTCCATCAACATAAACAGAATAAAACGATTTTATAAAGATATTGTATTCCTTTTTTACTGAGGAAAAATTTTAGAAAGGTAAATCGAATTATTTTATTTAAGTTTCAAAAGGAATTGAAATTTTAACTATTATTATAAAATGTATTTTGATTTCTAATGAATTTAATTGACAGAAACGAGACTTTTCCTCGGGTCACTCCTTCAACTTTTAAAATTTTTGACAGATCATTAAATGGTCGATCAAACAAGAAATCAATGAATGAGTTGAACTGTAGAATAGACATCTGTTAGATATGATTATACTTGAATTTATTTTTATTCTTTCGATCGAAATTTAACTTTACTAAAAGTTATTTTATGATCACTTTTTATTTTGTTACTATTGAATTCTTTATTCTAAAGTATTAAATGTCGATTATTTGTAAATGCATGTGTTGACAATACTTAAGGAAAAGAATTATTTTAATCAAGAGTTCTTTTTGTTACTTTTTTGTTTTTTTTTGTTTGAAACGATATTTTACCAACTCTTTTCGAAATCTAGTTTGATTGGATTAATAGAAACTCAGAAGTATTTGTAATGTTCTGAACTAAAATTTCTTTCATACAGTCTTGCATATCAAATTTTCAATAATTAACTGCTATGTTGTTTAGCTATAATCAACATTTCTTATGTTCTGAGTGTGACATCCTGAAATTATTAGTGATCCTTTCTTTCTTTTTATAACTTAGATAAACTAAAAAAAGAGAACCACAACGGAAAAGAAACATTTCTATTATTGATAGTTGCTTTTCTGTTATGACTTGATATTCTGTCAATTTAAATGAAAATCATATGTGAGTACAATTCCTCAGAAAAGTTTGCTCAAGAGTTTGCATTTCATTTTAGTGCTCTAAAAATTATACAAGCTTTCAAGATCTCGAAATATTTCTGACCACTTATTTAAAAACTATTTCTTTTCAATTAGATTCTTGAAATTCAAATAAGAAGGATTCCCATTTTAACGCATGATCCAGAAAAACCGAAGATTTCAATTTACAAAAAATATAGAATTCAATTAAACAGTAGGGGTTTCAATTTATATTTACTTTTCATTTAATTTACGAGTAAATTAAATTACCAATCATTGATATTCATTTTAAATATAAATATTTCTGATCCGTAATTTATATTTAAAATAAATTTAAATTGTCGTAAGTTATGATTTATTATAAATATAAATTATTGAAAATTTATAATTATTTTAAATTATCAGGAAAATGACACGCCTAGGTACACAGGAAACATTTAGAGAGAGAATGTTCCACTAGAAAAGTTTAAATGTTATGAAGGACCGATCTTGAAAACCGAAAGAGTTTTCTCCAATCCTTATATTAGATATTAATAATAGAAATAAAATAGAAAAGACATTTTGTAACTTAAAAATCTTCTATAGATAGTTGATCCTTTAAAACTATTCAAGTTGGTCTGTGTGATCAAAAACAATATTCATCTTTTTCAAATTTTCAAGAATTATTTTTCTTTTGAACTTATACAGTTTCGAAAATCCAATGAAAACAATCAAACATCTTGATTTCAGGAAAATCCATTCTATTAGAGAGATGATTGTGATGTCGGTCTGGGTGTGGGTGTTCTTTTCATCCGTTCCGATACCCACACCCTCTTCCACAACACAAACCCTGAAGCATCCATGGAAGAATTTCGTGATCACCCAGCACAATCACTCTGCTGATAATTTACCGAATCAAATCGTATTTTGTTGCGTCTTTGTCCATGGACGAACATAACACACAATACCTCATTTCAAATCGAGCAACGATGTTTTCTATCGTTAGTTTCTTGATGATTAATCAGCAAAGTTCTTCGATCAAAGATAAGAGTTCAATGCTGAATATAAAGAGACGCTTCGTTGTGATTTTCGGGGTGGAAAAGAAAAGCATCATGAAACATTGAACCAGAGTACTGATACACTTAAAGAACTTGGAAACGTAAGTAGAGATATATCTTAAAAAAATGACGCGTGGATACGTGTGCATCTTTCCCCAACCACTAGCTTTATCCGACAAGAGTTATTGCTGTTCAGATAAAAATGTGCAGTTTTGACCAATCGCACGAAGAGATCGAGTTTTCACATGATGTGCTCTTGACGTGGGTTAAGAACCGACTACAAAGATTTTGTCGATAGCGAGACGGAAACATTCTTTTACATACTTTTCTAACAAGCGACTTCCGCTTTTAGATTTTTCAGGGGAAGCAATGTCAGACAAACTGAAATCCGTCACGTTCCTCTCGACACTGTCACTAGTACTAGTGCACGAAAGGAAACCGCTCCTCCTAGCGCACTTTGTTCGTCTGACTAGAATGCTTCGAATATGGAAAGTAATATTAATAACTTGATCTGGAATTAGTGGGAGATACAAGCTATTTTGTTATGCTGAATCTCAGCTTCATAGCATACTAAAAAAAGACGAAATTTATATAGGATGCTATAGGAATCAACTGGTGACTTTTCATGTAACGGCATCGTTCAATCGAAATTACCGAAAAAAATTTAACATTGTTGCCCAAATTCCATGACATTTTTGATTTTTTATCAGTATTCTGTATTTTGGAATTCGATCGAAATTTGCATCTAGTTAGATCTTCATATTTAAAGATTCGTGAAAAAACATGCATCCGCCTGTATGTTGTAGCGCTCTGAATTTTCATAAAAATTATGAGGAACTTTCTGAAAATTTCGAAGTTCTGAAATTTGTGAACGAATGCATAGTTTTCGACGAAATTTGCTAATCTGCCGATGAAATTCGATGTAGATTTCAATAAAAATCTAAAATTCGGAATTTGAATAAAATTAAAAGCCTTTAGTCGAAGGTATGGATACAAATATTAAGTTTTCTCGCTAATTTTGAAAGAAAAATACTGTTACATAAAATGCCATCCTTTGGCTCCAATATCAACCTATATAAGTTTCGTCTTAGTTTTGTGCTCCGAAGCTGAGATTAAGAATACGCAAAAATTCCGAATCCACCATTGTCTGGAATATCAGCGTGTGTCACCTTCAATTTCTCTGGCTGCTTGAAAATGATTCAGTTTCCTGTTCAAACTGTGGGAGAGAAGTTGCTGTTTGCTTGATAAGTAGAATCTCTCGATTGCTCTATTGACACGAACTTTTATCTTGTTACTTCCTCAACTAAGGTGATTCTTAGTTTTTGTCGAATTCTTAATTTCATTACAGAATCTATGATTCCGATACATCACAATGACAAGTACACAAGAGACAATTTCGTCAAACGACATAAAAACCACAACTCATCGCTGACTCTTTTAGGAATCGTATTTTTTCAACGCCATCCCATAACAATCTTTTCAAGAATGGAGACTTCATCTCTTTGATAGATTCATTCATTGGCAATAATCGGTGCCGATTCCGGAGCACAAAACATGTTGTCAGACACCCCATTACTTCGAAGTAGAATATAATCGAATCCACTATGAACCCAGTTCGCATTTCTGACCACAAATGATACTACTTCTCCAGAATAACTCAAATCTGGTAAGTAACCGCATTCGATTTCGTGCACAGGAATATTAGTGTTTGTTGTCTCGAATATTTGAATGTATGTACCATTGCGATTCAGTTTATAGATACCTCCCATAGTTACAGAAGAAGGCGGATTTACACTCACTACCATTCCTCTCTGCTGAAGTTTTACCTTGAATACTGAACAGAGAATGATGAGTAACGACCGTCCCAATCGGGGAAATAAACCCTGAAATATTATCTCAGTTCCAAAATGCTCGAGAAATTTATCCATCAAGCTTTTTGCGTACATCGTACAAGTTTCGGAGTGATAGAATTTGGTGCAGAGTATCTGACAACAAAGTTGATACGAAATTGCAGTCTGGCAGGCTGATTCTGAGGGATTGGGGCGGCGCAGAACACCTTCTTCAGCACAACATACGAAAACGGTATCTACTTCGATCGACTGACTTATCGCCCTTTCTGGTCGTCAGTGACTGTCAAGGTCAGCATAGTATACCATTGATCAGTCGTCCCATTGACTCAAGCTACTCCTGTCTTTTTCATGTCGAGCGGTGAATAAATGATGTACTCAGTGATGCAATCACTGCTATAGTATGCCTTTGCTAGAATTCGTTGTGCGATCTGCTCGTTCATTCAACTTATAATCAAAATCTAGTTTAACACTCAGATCCAACTGTGATGACATCTGAATAAAATGCTCACTCAATAGAGTACATTGTAGAGAAGATGGGACATCGACTATAGTTGAGACATCGTAAGGCTGATGACTTTGATGGAAACTGACGTTCATTGGTAAACTATTTTTAGATGATCTACGTTGTAGTTGCTCGTATGCAGTGGTGATGTTACTGGCAATATTTGACGGCATTCGACTAAATTTAAAAATACCTGACTCAGTAATTCCATTGATGAAACAGTTTAATCTTTCGTGTTTTTTCAATAATTTACTGATACCCGCTAGATAGTATGCCTGTGCACTTGTTGTAAACTCTGCTGCAATTTCAAAGGTTTTCAGCGAAGCAATCGACTGCCTTAATGAACGTTGTCCTTATTCGAACGTAATAAGATATGCTTTCATGTGAGTTTCGGACGAATGATTGATCGCAATGAGCTTGCTGAAAGATAGAGTTCTGAGGTTTTTAGTATCGACGATTGTCGATTGTGGCACATGATTTTCCTTCCTAATCAGCTGGTTTTGTTTCGTCTCATCGTTACCATCGTCGTTCATATGATGCCGCTTTAGCTGCAATATTTCGTCAAACGATTCAGTGTCTAGCGTCTTATTTAATTTTATGCTAACTTTGTTCTGTGACATTTTGCTTCTTAATACCGCGCATAGGTGCAAGAATACCCTCATTTTGTACAAGAAGCTGATCCTGGAAGTAACTCAGATGCATTTACTATGAAATTTTTCTGTGATCACAATGAATAATTGTTCGAGGAATGTGTTCTCGTCGGTGTCGTCAAAATCTTACTTTTTTGACAATCAGTTATTGGTTCTCTATTCGTGATGTTCGTTTGTGCTGAAGTTTTTGCCGAAAGATCTGTACCGTTTAGCACTACGATTCAACGATCTTCCAAACTACTGTTTCGCATTGATCGATGAGTACGTGTAGTTCTTGACAAATTTCAAGTCGTGCGCAGATCGGAAGCAATCTCAAACAAAGCTATTTTATTTCTTCAATCTTTTATTTTAATACACGCTCAACTAGTTGCCTATCGTCTTCGTTTAATGCGATTCTCAACTGCTATTAAAAAAAAGCAATTACGAACTGATAAGAACTTACTTTCTCTAGTTGTTCTTCAGTACACTTATTGAATTTCATTCTTATCAACGTTTGACTAATATATTTACTGCACAGGAATAAAGGGAGACCAAATGAGATTAATGTTTACAAAACTCTAAAGATTTTTATGTTACGATCACCAAGAGTAGATATCATTAAATACACACTTTAAATCCGAAGTTCTCTGCGACTAAGTATATCATTAAAATGGATCATAGAGCGAGATATAAGGCAAAAATACTCACTAAGGCTTTTTTTCTTTTCTTCTCTGCTTATCATACATACGTAGGCAAGAGAAGGGATAAAAAATCATTTCTTCATTTTATTTCTTTTCCTTTACACGTTGCACATAGTCCGATCCTTCTTTCTGTCTGTAATTATGTATGTTTATTTTTGAAGAGCACACGTGATCGTACCTGTTTTCTCTTATCGATTTCTTCTTATATCGTTACAAGGTTATCATCGTCTGATATACATTCACAGTGAAACAAAGTCAGATTATATCACATTAGGTCGGATTATAACCGGATTTTTGCGTAACAAAATCCAGATTATAATCGATTGAAATCTTCATAAATCAATGATGATTTAATTTTTAATAAAAAATGATCTTCTTGATCAAGTATGATTCTAATTGAAATCATATGTATATTTTTGATTGGATATGATCGTAATCAAAACTATACGATTTGAATCAAAATTATATTTAATTAAAAAGATTATTTTTGATTAAAAATTAAATCATCATTGATTTATGAAGATTTCAATCGATTATAATTTGGATTTTGTTGCACCAAAATCCGGTTCTAATCTGACATAATCGGACCTTTTCTCACTGGCATGTATCTCTTGGTAATTTTACGTTTTTATTTCCTATTCATTTTCTAATTGCTTGTCACCTGTTATTCTGTTTATGTATTCATAGTGTATTACATTCAAGCATTTATTTGTTTGGTTTGGTTGTCTCCGTCAACTATCGTCTATTGATAAACTTACTCAAGGAAATTTTGCGTGTCGATTACATGGATTCCTTGGCAGCTGGTGCTATTGCTGGTGTCAGTGAGGTTTTAACGATGTATCCACTTGACGTGGTAAAGACAAGATCTCAGTTATTTGTCGGCAAAAATATGGGAACACTTGCCACACTCAGCAGTATTGTGAAGCAGGAAGGAGTGATGCGCCTCTATCGTGGTATTATTCCGCCAATCTGTATGGAAGCCCCAAAGAGAGCTACAAAATTCACTGCAAATGACATGTGGGGTCAATTCTATCGAAAATTATTCAGTCTCGAGAAGACCACTCAAAGTCTTAGTGTATTGAATGGAGCCAGTGCAGGAGCTACAGAATCATTCGTTGTCGTACCATTTGAATTAGTAAAAATTCGATTACAAGATAAGAAAAGTGCTCATCTCTACGCAGGTAGGTCTCTATTCCACAATTTTTTAGTAGATCTGAGATTTTGGTGTGACTCAAAATTTGTAGATAGATGGGTCAAAAAAATAAAATATTGATATTAACCCTTTAAAGTCTAAATATCCCATACAAGGGACATTAGTATAATTATGATAAATTTAATAAAGAAGGTTATATGAAGAAACCAAAGATTTTCTAAATCGACATGATACTACAGATCATACAGCAGGGATGAGCAAATCATTTTCGATTAAATTTTATACGAAACCGAATATCTTTCAAGAATGGGGAATTTTAAAATCATTTTTCTTTTCTCAAGTTTTTTTCATTAAAAAATAGAGCATCTAACTTTCTTGTTTTTTAAAGAGACATGCTCAAATATAGTCACAAAGTAGGCGATGAAATCATTCCGTGTATTTTATTCCATTCTACTACTGCAGAGTACTATCCCAAAGAAAATCTTCCTGTAATACGATAATCCTTGTAATAAAAATATAAAAACAAGCGAATATTGACCGGACAGTTTGCTCATAAATAGCTGATATACTGTCGGCACTGGTCTGAAATTGCCAGCGACAACAGCTCTTAACTTTGGAACATAGAGCATGTGAGAGAAACCTTGAATTTTGCAAAGCATTACCTAGTTTTTTTTCTGAATTCATTATCTCAAGAACAAAGCATTCCTTTTCACTGAAAATTTCAGGACACGTTAAAGATAGTGAAAACTGTTTCTGGGCAAAGTTTTTGTTCAGAATTCTTTTCCTGCAAATTTTTGTGAGATGCTATTTTTCTGGTAATGATCACCGTGTAGATTGAGGAAAGAGCAGAGAAGTTTGTTTTGACGATACTATGAGTATACTGAGGATTCACCAGGTCTATATTCATGACTGTGCTCTTTCTCTTACACGCAGAACCCCTTTCGGCTTTTAAGGGCTTAAGGACCGACTTAACTACAAACTATAATTAGATATCTGACGTAGTTTCTTTTGTGAAACACAATGCGAAATGAGTTTTAAATTCAATAGCGAGAAAAGTGAATCACTACACTTCCCGCCTATCCAACATACATGGCAGATACCTTAGTTGTCTCTCATGTCTGCGAAGTTGAGGTTATCTGACTCGAATCTAATGGTTTATGTTACTGCCACATTTTTTGAAACATGAAAAGGAACGAATACTGAAGTATGAAGCGGAAAAAATGAACTTTCTCACTCCAAAGACTGACAGATAGACAGAAGGAATAGAATTCTCTTATGTCATAGACGATGATGGTCAGCCATTGTAAGCCTATTCAGTCCAATGGGAGTGTTGCTATGAATCTCTTTTCAGTCGACGTCTCAAATGCTCATTACGATCAGAGGTTCGGTTTTCTGATACAATTGCTCGATCTTGTGTCCGTCGTTAAGTCAAGTCGTTGCTACATAGATCATCTGATAGGTAGAAGCTTTAATAAATCTTTTCTGTATGTCACACTCTGTGACGGTTTCCGATGGGTTTTCAGTCGTATCTGTCATGGTCTGTGTGAGAGGGAGGAACGGAGTGGTCGACGTTTCTCACTCTTTACTTCAACACTCATTAGTTTTGTGTTTTACAAAAAAAGAAATCTCGGGCTTTACCCACAAAGACGACACCGTGTTACCTTTCCATATGAACGAAGAACGACGTAAAAATCAATTTTCCACTGTAAAGTCTTTTGATACAGCGTCAGAAAAAGCTTTCCTCTAGATCGAAAAGTGCAAATAGTTCCAAAATATGTTATTCGAGATTTTCGACCCAGGCGAAAACGTTTCTGCAGGCTGAGCCGAACGAGTGTTTCTATAAAAATCAATATTTCTATCTTCTTAGACCTTATTTTGAGGCCGCTGAACCTCTTCTTCCCAAAAAAAACATAAAGCTTTGCTTTTTTTTTCAAGGCTAAGAGAAGAAAACTCCAATCAGATATATACCCTACTAATGATACTGGAGACTGGAACGATGCAAAACGGTGATCGGTGTTTATCTAAAAGAATTTCCGGTGATTTTTTAAAATTTTTTTCAGTTTTCGGCATTCGTAATTCAAAACCAGTTCACGTTCTTCGTCACATTTCATATTGGTGAATGCTCTCTTTAAAAACAAATACGCAATTTCACTATTTTTGCTATACAAGTACACTGTTTTCTGTTGTTCCTTTAAAACAAATGCGATAGAATACCCATATCCCAAAAAATGAACGACAAGTATTGCACTATTTCGATTGACAAACAAGCTTTTCCCGTTTGTTTTTTAAATCGCTTGTTGTAGTTCTGTATTTAAAGAAACATCATTTCGCATTTACACATTCTAGAGGGCCCCGTTATTGATCTCTTGATGATTAACGCAATTTTTAGCATTGTGAAAAACTTTAAATAAAGTCTTACATTTTCTCAAATGACATCTTGTATCATTATTCAAAAATGAGTTTTTGCATTGAAAAATCATTGTTTGACGGGAAAATTCACTTTTGACATATTAAGTGGTATTAAATAATCTCAATTTTAATTTTTTATGGGGTTTGAAGCTTTTTCTAAAGGAACTTGATGCAAAATCAAAAGAGAAGATAGCAAGTGATAGAAATGAGTATGTTATAATGCTAAAAATGGGTGTGCTCTAATGTTTTTTTAAATAAAAGACGCCGTTTTGTAGCGTTTAAGCGTGACGTATCGTGTAAAGGGCACCCCACACCCTGGTCAAAAAGTTTGATTCTGAGATTTCTATGTAGTAAGATAGCCCTCACTGTCTCCTTTCAAAATCCATATGACTTATCTAATTCATTATACTTTTTCGAGGGACTACCGGGACTTATTTTTTCGGGATTTATTTTTCTACGGGATTTATTTATTTGTTGAGAATTTATTAATTTTGATAATATATCAGCATACTGGCACCCACACTAACAGAAATGCACTTACACTTTCACGCACACCCACACACATGCCCTCACCCATATCATATATTCACTCGGGAACTATATGGGATCTATCTCAATATGCTTATGGACTTATTAATAAGTTCCAATAAATCCCCAAAAAAATAAAGCCAGGTAGCTGCTGCTCCAAACATAATGATCCCGATTTCGGGTTTGTTTTAAAATGTAACTAAGTTCTGCTGGTGGAGTTTGAAAGAGCCTGATTTTTGAAAATTCTACTTTCTGCGTTTCGATGAAATCTTTTCTTGAGTAATTACGAAAAATTACGAGTACGAATATAGGAAAACATCACTTTTAAAAAATTATATACAAGTCGCAAAGAAAGATCCCACACTGTCGAGCTGTATTGAACAATTTTCGTTTTAACTAAGGATTAGCCCGCAATTTACAGCAGCTACCTGGATTTATTTTTTCGGGATTTATTGGAACTTATTAATAAGTCCATAAGCATATTGAGATAGATCCCATATAGTTCCCGAATGAATATATGATATGGGTGAGGGCATGTGTGTGGGTGTGCGTGAAAGTGTAAGTGCATTTCTGTTAGTGTGGGTGCCAGTATGCTGATATATTATCAAAATTAATAAATTCTCAACAAATAAATAAATCCCGTAGAAAAATAAATCCCGAAAAAATAAGTCCCGGTAGTCCCTCGTTTGGAGGAGAAAACCTTTGTGCACAGAGACCAATAGTTCGGACTACTAATACAACTAGACCACTAACATTGCTTCATATTTTTCATTCAAATTTCGGCCATAAACTACCGAGGGTTGACCACATATATCTCAAATATTTTTGCTAGATCAGTTCATCCCTGAACATTGGTTAAATTTTGTTTTTCGTGATTTATTTATTGGTCTACTCTAAATTTTGATTCATCTAAAATTGCAAAACCTAGAATTTTGAAGTTGAGATTGCGTATCTGTATTCATCTAGGAACCATTGATTGTCTAAACAAAGTTGTTAAACATGAAGGTGTCTTGGCTCTGTACAATGGTTTGGAGGCTACAATGATGAGACATATTACTTGGAACGCGGGCTATTTTGGTGTCATCTTCCAGGTTAAGGCTCAACTGCCAGAAAAACCTGAGTTGCTCAATAGTTTTATTGCTGGAACCCTTGGTGGTTGTGTCGGAACGGCGTTAAACACTCCATTTGATGTTGTTAAAAGTCGAATCCAGAGCACCCCTCGAACGACTTCACCGTCGAAATACAATTGGTCTATTCCGTCGCTGTTTGTGGTGGCTAGGGAAGAAGGATTTTGGGCTCTTTATAAGGGTTTCGTGCCAAAGGTTCTTCGTCTTGGACCAGGTGGTGGTATTTTACTGGTAGTCTATAACACTCTAATGGAACTTTTTGGAAAATACAAGTAATCATATGCTCCAGCTCAAACTCCTTCAATGGAAGCCAGCACTTTCAAAAATATTGACTGATCAGTATTTGTAGAGTACAATTGCTGTTGTCTTTTTTTTGTTTGTCTTTTAAATGTTGCTGTCAACTTATGCTGCTGTCAGTACAATGGTTTGAAAGAGAGAGAGAGAGAGAGAGGATGGGTGTGGGTATTGATATATAAACATTTCATCCTTCTCTTTGCTTACATGGACACTCACACACCTACCACAACCTCTTTGGTACCCACACCCACACCCACCCTATACACTCAGTTATGCTTAGCTAAGTTTTGTTCCAAGTAACAACGTTTGATGAAAATTCGTGATCGATGCAAAACAAAACTAAAATCAGTGTCAACAATAAAGACCGTTCCGATTCTGAGTTTTTCATATTTTTTAGACAAACAGATAGAATAAGATGTGCTGATAACGAATTCGATGTGTTCTTGAAGGGTTCCGTCTCGATAAGAGACGTATGAATCAATTTTAGAAAAGCCTAACTTTAGTTTTTAATTGGAGAGACTAATAGTTTATGTGAACGATTTACTAAAATTGAACCTGTTCGACACAGATCCTTTTAGTCTATCAGAATTTGCATGAAGAGCTACAAATGAGAATAATCCTCAATTTATGATAGGCAGATACCGCCTTCAATGGGCCAATGCTAACGAGTGGTGAATATATATAAGGAGCCACTTTCGTAACCCTCTTCTCTCAAAGTTATTGATCACCCAAAATTTTAAACATAAGTTTATTCAATGAAGAATTAAATTCTCAATAAAACATAGCCTTTGATTTTTGGACAGTATGATATCCATTTATACAATTTTGAAAATATGGAGGGCATATATTTTTGAAACTGTTCCATTTGAAAAATAAAGCAACCGACTAGTTATAGCAAGTTTGTTTCTGGATATTTGAAAATGTAGGAAAAACGTCTCCCTCAAATTCTCTTTTGTCCAATTTTTTCCAGGAATTCAAAAACAATTTTACAGGATGTTTGCTGAAAATTCAAATCGATGAAAGTGTAGGGAAAACAAAAATATGAACCCATCTGTGGGCCCATTTACGTTTTCTTTAATATTGAAACAAGAGTCCATTGAAATAGTTCTATCCATCATATTTTTGTAGAAAATTGAATGTTACATTACCCATGAAGCAGAATACTTAATGCAAATTAGTGTCGAAAAGCTATTCAAAATAATTTAGAAATTTGAAAACTTGCCCTATCAATCGAGTATAACATTCTCTATCTTTTCAGATAAAAATCATTGCACATTCTTTTTTCTCACGAGGTAACCATCTATTGACGAGAACGTAGATGATATGGTGCACCTTGTGTCAGGATCTGCCATATATCGTACAGTATAGAGTTGCGATCCTTCATTATTGTTTTCCTTTTGTTTTAATATATATATATATATATAGATATACAAATAAATATCTGGTGGTTGATTTTTCTCCTCTCTTGTTTTTCTCTTCGTGTTTTGCTTTTTTGGTGTTTTTCTTTTTGTGTTGAAGAAGCTTAGGTTCTCCTCTTGAAAAATAAACAAGATTGTAGGAACAAGAACATAACACCTTGGGAAATCGATTCACCCCATATTTCCAAAACTGTATAAAGACAAAGTATGTTATCCAAAAACTAAATACTAGTTTTTGTAGAAAATTTAATGCTCTATCGAACACACTTATTTTTTAAATTTCGGTTATTAATAACATGGAAAGATATTCGTTATATAATGGGCTCATTACTTTTACACCTCCATTTATAAACGCGGTGCTTTCTTGAACTAGCAGAGCTCGTGTCTTAATGAATAAATCAAGAAAACTTTCGCCCAAAGGCAATAAATTGATGAGTTCTTTTGATAGAAATCATTTGTACAAGTTTATCTGAGAGTTTAGTGATCGCTTGCGCCAAACTAATATTTGTCCCTTATATTTAATTGAAGTATGAAACAAGTGTTTGAGGAGTGTCAACAAAAGTTCTGTTGAACAGAATTCGCCGATTTATCGGTTTCGACTGAAACTCGAATTAGTTCATTCATACAGACACGAGTTCTATCAGTTCAAGACAGCACTGCGTATGGCATTGGAATCATGGAAGGTGGTATTTGACAATGATTAATCGAGAAGTGTTTCGATATATAGACTTAACTACATATTTTAATAGAGCGACACATTCTAACTTGGAAAAGCTAAATTTAAGTAAATCGTTTGCATGAATTATTAGTCTCTCTAATTAAAAACTGAAGTTAGGCTTTTCTAAAAGTGATTCATACGTCTCTTATGGAGACGGAACCCTTCAAGAACACATCGAATTCGTTATCAGCACATCTTATTCTATCTGTTTGTGAACATCATAAATATAAGTGACTAGTACAAAACGATTTTCACGAATGTCTGAGGGGTACCACAGGAACGAACAGATGGTACTTTTGTAAAGTGTACCTTAAAAATATGAAAAACTCTCAGAATCGAAACGGTCTTTATTGTTGGCACTGATTTTAGTTTTGTTTTGCATCGATCACGAATTTTCATCAAACGTTGTTACTTGGAACAAAACTTAGCTAAGCATAACTGAGTGTATAACTCTACTTCAATGCGACCATATTTGAAGTTAACAAAGAGGCTAATTTTGAAAGTAGTCGAGACTGATCGGTGACTGAGACTGACCGAGACCGAGACCGAGACGACCCGGACCGAGAGTCTCGGTACATCCCTAGTCGTAATAGTCTTATGGAATTTACAAATTCATGTAAATGGTTATGTTTTATTTTATAAGGAATAAAACTATAAGCAATAAATGGAATAACTACACTGTAAAAAATACGTGCAGAATAATAAACCC
>OENT01002396.1:0-23229 GCA_900239685.1 Rotaria macrura | reverse complement strand
AAAATATTTTTCATCGGATATATAATAGTCTCACACTACTTAAAAGAAGATATGTCAAAAATTTTCCGACAGAATTAGGGAAACGGACTGTAACACTAACTTTAAATTTTAAAGTTAAAGTAAAACACTTTAACACTTTGACTTTAAAAAACCAGAGTTAAAGTGAAAAAGAATTTTTAGCCCTTCGTGTTCAATTTTGGATGGGTTTCACAGGAACTTTCAACTTTAAAATTAAAGTTAAAGTACTTTAACTTTTAATTAAAGTATAAAAGATTAGTATTCCACTTTAATTAAAGTTTAAAGTGTTTTTACTTCAAACTTTAACACTTTTTTAAAAGTGTTTAAAAGTTAAAGTGCCACCCCTAATCACGACAATGATTTGATCCATAGGATGACAAACGTGATCAGTGTGCTCATTTCTGTCATGCTTTTGACCTAATTGGAAGTCTTTCACAGTATATCTAGTGCTGAAGGAAACATTATTATGACTATGTCGACCTGAGTTTAGCGCATTTCAGCCATATCATAATTATTATGATGTCCCTGATCGAGTGTGTTCCATTTGTGATCATTTAGAGTGTCTTTTAAGATCACTTCAGATGATAAATCCTGCCACTTGGGCTGTTATTACCATCCTTTCTCTCATATTTATCCTCATTTAGACCGAGTCCAAGACCATGTCTAATGTTGCATAATTCGTGCCATCTCAGTGGCAGCAACCACAGAGACGACCTCAAAGGATAAAAACCTAACCTTCATCACCAATAACACACCTCAGGTGGTTTCAAAAGGGACCGATAAACCATACAGGCGGTTAATTATGTTACACCAATTGTGACCCGTATCATTCTAAGCATCATTTGTATCATGTCTGTGGTCGTTTCTATAACTGATGTAGTGATAAGTACTACAGCCGTAGTACGTTTTGCTTCCCTACTCATATGGTCACTTATACCAAAGCTATGGTCATTTGTGTCCACACAAATGGTCATTTGTGCCACAGAAATGGTTGTTTCTATGGTTGTTACAGACGGACAGAAAAACAGACAGACAGACACAGGTAAATTACCGCTTTCACACGCTATCCTTTCAGCCTAGAGGAAAAAGCAGTTAGCGCAATCCATTACGGAATTAAAAATGTGAAACATGAATGAACTTTTTACAACAGCCAAAAAAATCTTACTTTCTTTCAACGGCCTTGGTAGCCATTTACTTATCAGTTACAACAGAGCCAGTAGAGCTTCAATAACCAAGCAGCTAACATATACTCACCAGAAATTACTGGCATATATTTGCAAATCCTATAACATACATCGATGATATTCAGTGACGCCTTTAAGGCCAGTTTATCAGTACTCCGATGGTCTTCAATATTCTCGTAAACAGCCTCTGAAGGCGAAAATCACCAGTCGGTAACAGTCTGCATGAGGAGGTGGAGTGCAATACTCATACCCTGAAAACTTCTACACTCCTTTTACCTCGTGTTTTACAAAAGACTCGCCGGCCGATAACAGTTCGGTAAGGGAGAGGGGGATGGAGGAAATCACCTTTTGCTAAGAGTATCTGTGGGTTGGGGGTTGTGGTTGGCGTCACCTCTCGGTAATGGTCAGTTGGAGGTTGTAGTTTTTATACCCTTCACACTTCAACAGTCATTTATTTCGTGTTTCACAAAAGTTTTCCTCATGTTTGGCGTTTGGTCCGCCTCACCTGTCACTAATTTTTGTACCAGTGATGTATGATGTTCTTTGATGCCTTTGGACGTCGTATATCGTTTCGGCGACTGTTCTCAACCCTGCCGGTAACCGCCTGTGATGGCGTGGAGGAGAGGAGGTCATCTTTTGGTTACGGTGTGTGAAATTGAAATCACGTGTTGGTAACGGTGTTCGTTGACAGATTGCCACTGGATGATAATGATCTGTGATTATGGAACCACCTGTCTGTAACGGTCTGTGATGAAGGAATCACCTGTCAGTGACGGTCTTTGAGGGAGTGGGGTAGGGTTCAATGTTTCTACTCTTAGCACTTCAACAATCCTTGAAGTTCGTGTTTCACAAAAGAAAGAAATAATAAAAATATCGTGGAGGTGTATAGCATATGAAAAAGCCACTACCTTTGCATACATCAAAGAATGGCAAAACAGATAACATGGGCATCGAAGCTTTCCGATTCACTATTCATTCACCTTTGCGTTGGTTGTGTCGCTTGTCTTCTATTTTGAAAAAAATCTACCGATAAGAGCGGACTAAACGCGCTGTTTTCTATTTTCGCAAAAAATATTTATCATAATACTCACGGCTACTACATCGTATGCTGTGTCTAGTGGCATGCCTTCTCTTGAAAAAAGTGCAAACGCACTTGCCTTAACCAACTTTCTTCCCCTCTGTTTTTGCGCCCAACTCCTGCCTGGCAAAAGATATTCTCCACTACTACCGATGAATATAAATGGGATCTAATTGTGTTTTGTGGGGTTGTGACACGGTTTTAACGCAAATGGCAAGAAAACCCAAAGCGATACCGACTGCTAAGACTACACATAACACTCACACCCTATTGCTAATTGCTAATTCAGCATTTCTACATAAACTATTTCAACCGGTCTAGATGAAAGTGCTATGGCCCTCATTTTCCCAGAAATCAATTTCTGAGACCTTGTGTCAAAATTTGACAAACCAGAATCCAAAAATCTTGAGCTGTTCGATTTCATCACGTTTTGAGAATCCTCCTCTTTTAGTTCCTTTCTTTTGATCGGGGTGAGGTCATTGCGTTTGGTTTATTCACTTTTCATAAGATTCATCTATTATTTTGAGTTTAAGTTTCGAAAAAGCGATTAGACTTTCAGATTCCTCGACTCTGAGAATGTTTATGGAAGTTTAAGAAAAAGCCGTTATTTTCCAAATATAGTCATCTTCATTGAAGAAATCAAGTTGAAATACCATCACTCAGACTCATAGCTATCACTTTCATGTCCAATCTAATATCAGTTATGAAACATTACAGCGACAGAACGTAATGGCAGTTGCTGTGGTGCTGAGAAGGTAGCCAGTTGCTGGGGATGTCAAATCTGCGCTTTCCCCCTGATCAACCTTCTGGACTATCATTAATCAAATCTGTGAACTTGAGGAAACCAATCAACCTTGTCAAATACCTTTGGATCAACATTTCTTCGATTCCTTGAACTAATATACGCTTTCCACTAGCTTAAGTAAAGGCATTTCCTCTTCAAATACACTTCTGTGAACAATTCTGCATGTTAAAATAAATGAGTTTCGGCATTAGGTGTACCCTGTTAAGTGTACTGGAAAAACGACGTATGAAACACAGTTATGAATTTTCAGAGTGATAAAAACCATTTCAGCAATTTTTTTCGGTGAGCATTTTCACTCGAGAAACTGCCTTATTTTCAGCTTTAAAGGATACAAAAGAGCATGTTATCTCATCCCGATAAACAGTCAAACAGGGTATATCATCCGTTAAATTTTGATGGAAAACGTAGCGTTTATCATTCGACTGATTATTTTCTCAGCGCAGACAACGGCACCCACACCCAAAGAGCATTCTTAGATAGCGGAAATACTGCTCTATCATCAGCCAACAAGAACTCACGAAATGATCATCTGAACATCACACATTCGGTAAAATGACACCTTGTGCACTATAAACTATCCGTTGATAAAATAATGATCTCAGCACATAAAAGAGATGAAAAAAGTCTTTTGAAATATTAAAATAGTAGATTTTTCGAATTCATATCACAACAAGAAACAAACATTTTTAATGTGAATTGTTACTTTTTAAGACTGGCGAAAACAATAGTTCGACGTTGTCTCCGATAAGAGACACAAAAGAGAAATATATTGAAGAAAGTGCCAAGACAATGCATTTATGAGACTTAAAGAATAATTTCTATGTTCAATGCAATTGTCGTAACTTGCATGCAGTTGCACAATTATTTTAGCATAGATATGACTCACGATAAAGTTTACAGTTCTTGGAGTCATGGGAATTAGTACAAATAGCTGAGAGTGATATATTTAATTCGTATAAAAGATCAAAATAAGTGGTCTTCTATGATCTTGTAATTGTTCTGATTATTGCAATCGGATTCTAAGTGATTACTAATCAAATAATATCTCATATAGTGAATATTATTAATAAGAGTAGTCACTGTATTTTACCTAACATTTTCTCTTTGAGTTTTGATTAAAGTGGGCAAAGTCTAATAACAATTTTGTTCCATACTTAGTTTTCTCTTAACGCAGTTGGTTCTATCAATGATGCAAACTCTTAGTTCTTAATTGTAATTAAGTCGAGTATGTCAGTTGACGACGGAAATGAAAATTCCACAGCGTAATTTGACTTATTATTTTATCCATCGCTGGTATAGTGAGGTAAGTAATCTTGTTTATTGAATGTTACGAAAATTTTTAATTTATTTTGACTTCTAATTTATTGAGGAGACTAAAGTCAATAACAATATCCAACGAAACGAGAAGTAATACTAAAATGAACAATTCGACAATAATTGCCAAAGTTTCAAGACAAGAGTAAAAACGTAGTCGCTATGGTGACACGAAAGTTGAGCTCCCGACAGTTGAGCCTCCTGACAGTTGAGCTCCCGACAATTGAGCCTGATTTAAAGAGCAATTGAAAAAGCACAAGAAATAACTTTATTTAATCTAGCTAGCATTCATATTAAAAATTAAACGGAGCTCGCGCTCTTTTAAAATAAAATTCTCTAGGTATCAGATGAAAAGAGGAAACTAGTAGTTGTAATTGTTCATCCAACAGCTCGTATTTCGCTCACTTTTTTAATTTAGCAACCCCAGCTTGCAACTGTTCAGCCATTATCGAATTCGCGTGCTGTTCGATTTTCAAGTCTTTGACAGATTCATAGATTGATGGGTTTTCTCGTGCTGAGTGCTAAACAAAATTTATGTACAGCTTTATCGTGAAAATACATCAAGGATCACACTACTTGAATAGCTCGATGCCAGCCTTCTGATGAGTTGTTCGTTCGAGGTAGTTGTTGATCCAATCGGGAGAAACAATTCCACATCGAGATTGAAAAACGAGGGGCACGACGTCGATTGTTTCGAACTGGACGCCCTACAGAATTATCCTCGAAATACTCGACGAAATCTAAGACAGTTATCAAAGTATATATGAAATGATTTCAGTGAAAAGAATTTTAGTACCGTTAATCAAATCCGGAGAGTCAACTTGACATTTTTCGAATTCGGCTATTACGTAAGATTCTGGTACCAGCGACAAACAAGCAAAATTTTTAAGACAATGTCGAACTTCATTATCATCCAAAAAGAATTGTTGTAAATCAAAATTCTAAATAGAAAGATCAGCATAATTTGAATTAGTGTAAGTTTCTTTTATGATTTAGTAATCAATAGTTACTGTTATTTTCCTCCATAAACATTGCTTAAAGTGGAAAAAACAACCACTCACTATAGTCGTTGGCAACTTTTGTTCGATAATATTTTGCACAACTTTTTCGTAATCAATAGTTATCGATGTAGGTCGTTGAGACACATGAGGCAATATGGCGTCGAGCATTTCACGATATACGTTTTCAAATCTACCCGAAATAATGCAATAGATCAGTGGTAGTGAGCGCCCACAAATATATCCATGAATTGTATACAATTGGTCGAATAGTTGTGGAGCCATCTATGTACAAAATTATATATAAAATAATATTATTTTCAGAACTATAGATATTAATTCGTTTTAAAACAACCTTGAAAGTCCAATCACTGTGCCAATGCTCAGAGTTTGATAAACGGTCAAGGTCGTAATCAGAAGATAATGTAATCATCCTTTGATCAGGATCTTCATTATCATAGAGCAAGAACCGATTACCATCGTTAGTTACTCTAAGGTCATCAGGAATAGATATATCAGCCAATGACTTTGGTCTTGGTAGCGGTAGCTCGTGTTTTTTCCTTTTTCGTTCAATGGTCCGCTGTGATGATGAATAGTTCGGAACAGCTGTTCCTTCACTTTTACTAATAGTTAACAATGCTTTGTTAATGATACGTCTAGGTGGATCGTGCGATGTTACTGCACCCTCTGTGATTTTTGCTTTGAATTGAACTGATAGTGATTCTTCAGGGTTTGGTGCATGAACATGATCTGTTACTTAAATGTATTTGGTATCATCTTACCTAACACGACCAGCACAATTATTTTTACAACAACGCCAAATAAATTCGGATCTATTCGCACGTCGATAACAAAAACCATCGAGTAGAAGTTGATCTTTGCCTCTTGAGGACTTTAAGATTGACATTCCACAACAGTTACAGAACGAGGTAGATAGTAATGGAGGCTTAGTGAACGAATGATACATGAAATGTTCGCGATACTTTATCGTCATGTACAGAAAATCGTCTTATATATGGACGAGAGTACGAAGAAATCATTCACTTCATGAGATGTCGCAGGTTTACACTCATTTCGAAACTTCATCTGCGTGTATGGATAGCTGTTGATTCTGTATCTTGATTTATACATAATTAAAGGCTCAATTGTCGGGAGCTCAACTGTTGGTGCACCAGTCACTATACTCATAAAAGAAAATCATCGTGTTTGTCGATGAAGATGACATTCTGATTCTACTGATTGGATCAAGTGCTATAACGCAGTATTTTCCAGCTAACCGTTGTAATTGATGTTATTCATATAAAATATTGCAGCTAAAAACTCGATCATTTGATGCTATTGTTGAGCTTATATTGAATAGTCGAATAGTAAGAATCACCTTTAGATCAAATAATCACAATGATGTATAGGTAATCAAAATACTATTACTCCATGATCTTCTCACCTCGAACGAATATAGTTCAGGCACAAGAATGTAAATAACGTTGACGCAAGTGGAATTTACTTCGATAGAAAATATTCACACAGTGCTTTTTAAAAATTTCACATGATATCTAATATTTCTTATCGAAGAAAATGTTTTTATGGTTGAATAACTCCATTACAAATCTTCCAAAATCCCGTAAAAAAAGAGAACATGCGTTCACTTTTTGAAATGTATGGACAATGGTTTTATTAAACACTAAAAAAAGAGGGAATATCTTTGGTGTGATACTATTATGTTGAAATGGAATGACATTATACTCGTTCGGGTTACAATCCTAAAAATGTTGTTTCTATAGCCATGGACACGGCTCGACGAATCGGGAGTGACCTATCAGTTTTTTTCAAAAAGAAGGACACGAAAGAAGTTGAAGATAGTCGATGGTTAAGAATATGTATGAATAAAAGTAAAGATAACGAGACGAATGTATTGTAGTTTTGCCAAAGATTCATCGTTTCTTGTAGTAAATGAGCACCCATTTGGAAAATAAGAAATTCAAGCAATAGCTTTAATAGGCTCTTTATTGCGTTGCGATATTCGTAAAACTATTTTGATCGAGTATAATTATAATGCTAATAATCTAATAAAGTCCACTGAACTTCCTCAGCATATTATTTTAATAGTGTTATAATCGTTGAAATCGAGTAACAATCTTGTACGCTTCGACAAAGACTGATCTGATCAGATCAAGAAAAACTATCGCATCAGCAATTTTCTCTCTAAATTCTCGGATATTTGAATTATGCTATATGTTCAGCAAAGGAATGTATTCTTCTTTGACTGCTACTTCTTCATAGATTGAATTGGCTCCCATAGATGATAACGGTCAATCAAAAGAGCGTTCATCTCCAAAAACTGGCGTTATCATTGATAAAAAAGAGAACACATTGTCTCTTAAAAATATAAACGCTAGAGGAAACAATCACGATAACAACATCTATCGGAAAGAGTCTGACACAACTCATCAAACTTTGTATAACATTTTATTTAAATGTGTAGTATAATCAATTTTCTCCATTTCTAGGAAGTCTTCTCTCTGCTCAGTTCAAAATTCTATAACCAATCCTGTCATCGTAATTCCTATCTTCACAATAATACTAACGATCATCGGTATACTAGTAGTTTACTTTACTGCAGCAAAAAAACCAGGTATGTCCATTGCGTTTTCTATACTTCGAATTCAACATAATAAGGATTTATAAATACATTGATTCTTTATTACAAGTATTGTGAAGTTATGTTGAAATCTCTGAAAGTAGCGAGATTTCATACCGATAAAACTGAGGCAAATCATCAATCGAAGATAAATTCATAAGCACCACATATGTTTGAATATAGATTATTCATACAAACTGGAGAGCAAAACAACTAAGATCATCATCACCAATGATGCTGATACTTTTGAAATAACTTGCATCCAATAAGCCTAGAAAAAGACAAAATTCATTCCGTTTTTTACAAGCGAACCGAACAATACATATGTTTGAGTTCATATTTTACTGATTTAAGGGCTCATAGCGTACAGAAAATCTTCCAAAGGGTGCACCCCTTTGTTACTTTGTTTCTGAATAACAACTAGTTTCTCTAAAAAGGAGATGATTACATTGTCTATCAATTTACTCAAGTTGAATATGACAATAAAAGATTGTTTTCATCAGCTGTTTCTCAACAAAGTCATGTGATAAATTGTGACTAGCTCCAGAAAATAATAGATACAGAAAATAGTAAAATAGATACAAACGGTTTTTCCATATTGAGTGGAGGAATTGATTTTTTCTTTTCCGCACGGTACAGAGGGTACCGGTGTCGTTATAGTGGTTGCTATCAGTCACATTGACACCCTAAATAATTTCTCAATATGTCAGATAAAAAATATTAGTAAATATCCACTGTAGGATCTACTGTGTATTCTCAAATATAAGTAGAAAAAAACTTGTTACGTTCTGATTGCTCTATTAATCATCTATGCATAGTTTTTCTGATTCAATGTTAGGACTCTTTCAGCAAGACACATTAATGACACTCGTGGGATCTTCTAAGAGTTCGACATCTTCAGTATTATAATATATTTGCTATTGATGGAATACCGTTGAAGAACGTATAAGATAGAGATGAGAATGGTGTTTCACATTTAACGTAGTTAAGAACAAATAAATGTCCTTATTTGTGCCATATGCAATATGATATTTGTTCGTTCTCAGATACTATGCTTTCCTCAAAGGAATTCTCTGGCAAATCACAGATAAGGCATGATGAATAAGTTGAAGGATAAATTACCGAAAACTCAGGAAGCCTCTATTTAAAATAACTAATACATATTCAGATCTAGATTCAACAAAAGGACGAATTTAAACAAATATTATCTGAATTATGAGAATCTAATATAATTCCATAGGGAGACTTGATCTTGAATAAATACTCAATTGTTAATTACACTTTCTTATATAATTCAGTCGTAAAATGTGAACTTAATTTCAAAGCAACGACCCCGAACCCAATTGAATATAGGTATGGCCCACGTTCCGTCGCCATCGGCCATTTTAACAACGATACTTGGCCAGATATTGCTGTTGCCAATTATGATGCTGATAATGTTGCTATCTATTTTGGAAATGGTGATGGTACATTTTCAAGGGCAATCGAGTACGAAATAGGTTCTGGCTCGGCTCCGTACATGGTTGCCGTTGGTGATTTTAACAATGATAGTCGACTAGATATCGCTGTCGCCAACTTCGGAACGAACAACATTGGTTTACTATTTGCAACCCAAAACAATTCATTCGTGAGACATACCCCACTCTCAACTGCGTCATCTCGTCCAGTTTTCATCCACGTATCTGATCTGAATAAAGACACAGCACTAGATATTGTCACTGTTAACTATGGTACACAGAGTATAAGTGTTTATTATGGACATGGAAATGGGACTTTCTCACAGCCAGACACGTACTCCATGGGCTATGATTCTTTCCCGATGGCGGTCGTCAGCGGGGATTTTAACAATGATAAACAAACAGATCTTGCTGTCGCTAATTTTGGAACCAACATCGTCCGTATATTGTTTGGAACTGGCAATGGCAACTTCGCCAACCAAACTGGGCTTTCAACTGGTCTAAATTCGCATCCATACTCGATTGCCGTTGGTCATTTCAATGATGACTCTATGGTGGATATTGCAGTCAGCAACTATGGAAATAACAATATTGGTGTATTCCTGGGTCATGAGAATGGAACTTTTGTAGGACAAACAACATATTCCACGAACCATTCTTCTCCATATTCCATTGGTATTGGTGACTTCAACAAGGACGGTCGAATGGATATAGTCATCACCAGTAATGGCATTGATAATATTGCTGTCTGTCTCGGTAATGGCAACGGGACTTTCTTAAGCCCAAAACTGTATTCAACCGGGTCTTCTTCTTCAATCTCCGTTGCCATAGGCGATTTGAACATAGATAATCGTTTGGATATTGTCGTCATCAACAATGACACAGGCACTATAACTATATTACTTGGATATGACGAGATGTTTCCGGATCAAATGGTATTTTCTACTGGCCCCTATCCATATAGTGTTGCAGTTGGTGATTTTAATAATGACAATCGATTGGATATCGCCGTTTCTAATTCGGATGACAATACTGTTTGTATCCTTCTCGGACATGGTAATGGTTCTTTTGCCAACCAAAGGACATACTCAACTGGTGCTTATCCGTATGACATAGCTATTGGTGATTTCAATGGTGATAATCAACAGGATATCGTCGTTTCTAACGAAAATGACAACACTGTAAGTGTCCTACTTGGATATGGTGATGGTTCTTTTGCAAATCAAATGACATATTCAACTGGCTCTAGTCCGGGTGGGTTAGCTGTTGGTGATGTGAATAACGACACCGATTTAGATATCGCTGTCGCGAACTGGGATGACGGCACTGTGAGTATCCTTCTGGGATATGGCAATGGCCTTTTTGTAAAGCAAATAATATGTTCAACTGGTATGAGTCCTTGGTCTATAGCTGTTGGTGATTTTAGTGGTGATAATCGACTAGATGTCGTCGTTACCAATGTAAATGACAACACTGTAAGTGTCCTTCTGGGATATGGGAATGGATCTTTTGCAAATCAAATGGCATACGCAACTGGCAACGGGCCGTGGGACGTAGCTGTTGGTGATTTTAATAACGACACTATACTGGATATCTTCGTTTCTAATGGAAATGATAACAATGCAAGCGTTCTTCTTGGATATGCTAATGGTTCTTTTGCCAATCAAATGACATATTCAGTTGGCTCTAGTCCGAGCGGATTAGCTGTTGGTGATTTTAATAACGACACCCGGTTGGATATCATTGTCGCTAATTGGAATGATGGCACTGTAAGAGTACTACTTCGGAAAGACAGAGGAGCTCTAAACAACAAGAACACATTTGCACCTGCTGCTGGTTCTGTGTTAAAATCATTTACAGTTTTTGATGTCAACAACGATAGCTTACTCGATATCATTGTTTCTAATTACGGTACTGATAATATGGGTGTTCTCCATGGTCTTGGAAGAGGAACTTTCGGGAATGAAATTTTATACCCTGTGGGCTTACAAACTCATCCTTGCTCAATCGCTCTTGGTGATTTCAATAAAGATGGTCACACGGATATTGCAGTTGCTAACTATGGTAGCAGAAATATGATTACGTTTCTTGGAAGCGCGAGCGGAAAATTTGAAAATCTTGGAACATATGGTGGTAGTTTCGATTTTCCTCCTTCAATGATGGCTGTTGGTGATTTCAACAACAATGGGCGTTTAGGAATTGTCGCGTATGAATATTATATCATCAAGTTATTTGCAATAAGGTCTAGTAACCTTCCTTTGTTATCCTCGTCACTTATATAGATTGCGAACAATTGCCTCAAACTATGCTTGATAATTCGAGGACGTTTCAGTTACGTGGAAGTAGGTATTGGTTTGGAACTAATCAAGCTGAAGAACTGTACGCGCATTCTAAGCCTTAATTCAAATGCTTTAGTGATTGGGCAATGGATTTGTTTGAAGACCTTTTTATTTGTGCATGGTTTTCTTTGAGTCTATTCTCTATGTATTCGTGAATTAAATAATCGGAAGAATAAGTATATAGTCACTTGTATCCTATGGAGAAATGAATATCCTTAAATTTTTAACTTAAGAATTCGTGACAGGGTTATCGTCAGTGTTTGCATTTTATAAACCGCATCAGATTAATGATTTAGCCAAACGGAAAAAGATAGAATCGAAACATGAAATGCAAAAAGATTCCTTACAATTTTCAGAAAACACCATGTGGAAATAGGTAGTCGAATGTTTCACAACCAAAATCTAAATTTGATTTTCTTGAAGAAACTTATTTTTAAACTGTTGACATGTCGAACGTAAACTTGGGTAAATACAATCCTATCCATTTTCTCATAATTCATGTTTCGATTCGAAAGAATTCAAAGCACTGCGAGAATATCATCGTGGAGATAAAAAAAGACTGTTATATATCACGTTCGAGACTGCAACTCCAACTGGGAGAACCACTGTCGTAAGCAAAATTGATATCGCAAATCATTGATCGCTCAACATGATCTTTTATCATCGACATTAAAGACGGGTATACCAAATTCTATCACTTCCTTTGATTCAATACGTATTATGTGAACAGTTCATATTGTGGTCACGTATGATGACATCGATCATGTACATGTGTTTCTAACACACGACGTCGGATCTTTCAGTCATCCAGTGACGTACGAGACTGGTAACGGGCCACGTACAGTCGCTGCAGGTGATTTTAACAACGACACTATACTGGATATCGTCGTTTCTAATCAGAATGACAACACTGTAAGTGTCCTTCTCGGATCTGGTAATGGATCTTTTGCATATCAAATGACATATGCTACTGGTTCTGGTCCATGGGGGCTAGCTGTTAGTGATTTCAATAACGATGCCTGTTCCGATATCGTTGTTTCTAATTTCAAGGACAACACTGTGAGTGTCCTACTTGGAGATGGCAATGGCTCTTTTTTAAGTCAAATGACATTTCCCACTAGCTCTACTCCATGGACCTTAGCAACTGGTGATTTTAATAACGACACCACACTGGATATCGTAGTTGCTAATTGGAAGGATAGTAGTGTGAGTTTACTTCTCGGATATGGCAATGGCTCTTTTGCAAACCAAATGATATATCCAACAGGTGCTAATCCGTATCACGTAGCTGTCGGTGATTTCAATAACGATACCTGTTTGGATATCGTCGTTTCTAATTCGAATGACAGCAATATAATGTTCTTTTTGGATATGGTAATGGTTTTTTTGGAAATCAAAGCACATATTCAACTGGTGCTTCTCCATTTGACGTAGCAATTGGTGATTTCAATGGCGATAATCAACTGGATATCGTCGTTTTGAATAGAAATACCAGCACTGTGAGTGTCTTACTTGGATATGGCAATGGTTCTTTTGCAAATCAAATGACATATTCAACTGGCTCTAATCCGAGCGGGTTAGCTGTTGGTGATGTGAATAACGACACCGCATTAGATATCATCGTCACGAACTGGAATGACAACACTGTGAGTGTCCTTCTGGGATATGGCAATGGCCTTTTTGTAAAGCAAATGATATATTCAACAGGCATGAGTCCTTCGTCTATAGCCGTTGGTGATTTTAATAACGACACCCGACTAGATCTTGTTGTCAGTGCTAATAATGGACACAAGGTGAATGTACATTTAGGATATCCGCATGAAAGCTTTCTAAACGAAATTAGCTTGCGAACTGGTAATGTATCTCGACCTAGGTCGTTGACCATCGCAGATTTGAACAACGATGGTCAACAGGATGTTGCAATCGCCGATTCAAGCACTAACAATATCTGCATTTTTCTTGGATATGGCAATGGTTCTTTCGCAAATCAGGTAGAGTATTCAACTGATCGGTCTCCATGGTCTATTGCTGTGGGTGATCTCAACAACGATACTCTACTTGATATCGTGGTTGCAAATCATGGCAGTGAGAATATTGGTGTATTTCTGGGATGGGGCAACGGTTCGTTTTCAAAGCAAAATACGTTTCCGACTGGTTCCGGGTCGCAGCCTTGCGCCATAGCTTTTGGAGATTTTAATAATGACGGTCTGTTGGACATTATTGTCGCGAATCAGGGAGTGAACACTGTAGGGTTATTGATTGGATATGGTAATGGCTCATTCACAGATATAAAGGTTTTTTCGATCCGTTATGGAACTTCGCCATTCTTTGTATCTGTTGGAGATTTTAATAATGATGGAAAGACGGACTTTGCTGTCGCTAATAAAGATTCAGACAATTTGAAGATATTTTTACAGACTTGTTAATATTCGGTTTCCATCTTGAGTTGCTTTTTGTTTTGTATTCACTATTTCTAACTTCTAGTTAGTGCTACTAACATTTTTTCTAATATGTTTCGTCTTTTGTCGTGACTCGTATGCATTAAATAAACCGTGGTTGAGAGTGGGCGTGTCAAAGAACATTTCTATCAAGAACTTGAACGAAGATACTTCATTAAACATACATCCAAAGGCGAGAGAAGGTGTGTGATCATGTAAATAAATGACATTTTAAGGTAGCAAGATATCCTACAATGATGATTTCAAACCATGCTTGAAGGTTCATTCTCAAGTATCTTCAAATGCGAGTTTGATTCCCTTTTCTTCACCTGTATTCACTCTCACAGCCACACTCATACCTTCTAAATGAATTAAAGTCTTCTGAGAGTTTTTAAAGAAAGGAATACTTAAACTTTACTATATGTTGCATAGCTTATCGTCCTATTTTAATCAGCTTCGATTCGATATCTACCAATCGTAACAATCTAATATTTGACGCTATTTTATAGATGGTTGTGAGTGTGTTAATGGGAATCAATCTAGATGAGCCTTTGGCTACTTTGACGTCTACGAAGTGTGCTTGAGTGTTATTATGAGGAAGGATGAAAGAAAGATTCGCAATTCCACAACAATAATCGCTCAAATCCACTAAAAAGTGGCAAACCACATTCATATTAATAAGAACTAGTGCGTGCCGTCACCAATATTTGAATATAGTTTTTCTCTGAGTCTCAAGCTTGTTCATAAAGCAATTTTTGTCTATCAGTGGTATTATGTGCGAGTAAATCTCTGAGGCGACTGGATGCAGGGAGGCACAAGACAAACAAGTAAAATCCGTACTGAGACATGTATAGCTCCACAAATGCACCTGCAGTTATATATCCGGTTAATCAGAATCAGATGATATGATTGAGGGTGAGCGGCTTTCGGGATTCCTGTGGATACGGGAGAGAGACCGGTTAAGAGTGAATCGAGGAGCTGAATCGCTCTCCCCGCCTAACACCCACCCAAATCCACACTCTCTTTTCGAGATGCATTCGGCTCTTCAACCAAGTAAGTAAAGCGTCAAAGATAGCAATGTGAATATTTGAATTACTTTCTTCGGAAAAATTTGGAATGCATAAAAAGCACCCACTGAGAGAAAATTCATTTTCATCATGAAAGTTCAAATATTTCAGAAAATAAACTGTTCCCATAAAATGGCAACTGCAACAAGGAAGACTTTCAACTGCTTTCAGCTCAACTTCTTTCAAATAGGTATGCACCAGTGCCAGTTAAATGGCTACCGTTCGGACCGGGTATTTATATAACTCAACTCATTTTCAACATTAGATAATATAACCTATTAGCATAATTAAGTTGCTAACTATTGATTGAGTCAAAGATCATTTAAATAGATACCTAATCAGACTGGCACCTAGTAAATTAGATATTCGTGCATATCTCATGCACTCCTACCTCTATATACCTTAAAATTACTTACAAAGGGTACCCCTATTTATTTGATTATGAATTGAATGATACAGACACCCAGCCCGACTGAAGCACCAGTCGAACCGGGTACATAGTCCCAAGTTCATAATTGATACTAATGCATACCTATTTTCAAACATTGCGTTCCCTATCTAGAAAGCCATGAATTAAGGATTGCGTTTTAAAGATAGTCTTGCGCATTCATTGTATATATGTTAGCTACAAAACGTCCCAGCCCGGGAGATGAAAGAAGTTTTGAAACATGATCTTTATAGATCTTTAGATGTAGCTGTTTATTACGGCCACAAGAGGACTGATTAATGCTTGTAAGAGCTGCCAATAATCTTATAAGATCGTGTGCTTTTAGAAAGATTATTAGCTCCAGAAGAATTATAATAAATGCTTGCGATGAATCGTGGGAAACGGATATATATCCTGGCTTCTCCGATATTGTGAATGAGTGGTTTTCGGCCCAGTTCCTTTTGGAAACGTGAATTTCCTGCGAATCATTCCGTTGGATCCGGTGCGGGTAATGATTGACCTAGATATATGTATAGATATCTGTTAATGAAGGAAATCGATTGTAGTTGTAATTATCATCATATTGACTAGCTGTATCCAAATATTGTTGTTGACAAATTCGACGTTGCCAACTTTTAAACAACTTTGCAGTATTAATTACAGTCATAGTTATTCGACGTTGTTCTCGAGTTTTTGATTGTTGTGGTCCTTGTTGATCTCAATTATCATTTGCGTTATTATCAATAATATAGAACGAAGAGGTTCTATTATTCGATGCTATTGCTTGTGTAAAAACATTTGACCGTTGTGGTAAAGTATGTATTGGTTTACAAGGTCTTATATTCATTGTTGTTTGATCAGAATTCGTTAAATTAAAATCGGCTTGAGGATATTTACAATATCTAATGGTGAGGTATCACGTAATTCTGTGTAGGAGTCGTGCTCAAGCTTTTCTTTAAGCTTGAAGTTAAAGTTAAAATGAGCAAACTTCAAACTTTTACTTTTAAAATATGAATGGCGATTTGTTTTAATATATTCAATCAGCATGTCCGATTCTTAGCATTTCCGTGCTATAAAAGGTACTATTAATGCCACCTTTGTTGGAACAACATAAAGTGAATTCGCTAGTTTTCCTGGTATTCGCACAATAATCTGTAATTTAAAATATTCTACGTAGGGCTATAAAAGTTCTAAAATAGTTATATGCTGCTTTCGTAATTAACTTTAGTTATTTTGTACTGATGAACTATTGATTTTTCTTTTAATAATGTTAATGTACGGCTTTTAAGAGTGTGGATGTGAGGAGGAGAGACACCCACACCCTACTACTCGTTAACTCTATGATATGATGCATTCATCTTGTTCAATCAAATGCATTATGAGAAAATGGAACTAATCGAAATTCTTGTCGAAGAGCTTGCAATGGCAAGGGAAAGTTCAATGTATCTCGTGTCATTCCTTCCGAGTCCATCCAGCGAAGATGTCGTGTTTGGGCTAGTATTTAATTCGCAGACATTACGCATATCAGATATCCGTTTAAGGTTTTATTCACAGAATTTCTTCAATTTCGAGGAATTTTCGTTCTATCCCAGGTCGTTCGTTCCGGAGCCCGAATCCGGCCGGAACCCGCAAGAAACGGGATATTTTGCGGCATTTTCCTGCCGGTTTCGGTGTATTTCCGGCCGGAAACGGCGGAAAAAACCACCGGAACATGGAAGCAGTATTCCGGCCGGAATTACTGGTACACGCTACCTGGATATTCCCACGACTTCCGAAAACCGGAAATTTCAAGGAAATACCTCGGATCAGCCAGGAACCTAGCGGAACTATGGCAAGTTCCGCCAAGATCCAACCGGAAAATTCAATAATCCGATAAAGAAGCATCGGAAAACAGTCGGAATCCGCCGTATTCCGACCAAATTATTTCTGCCTTGGAAATCAGGCGTCCACTAGCAAAAAAATAACATCGAATACTAAATTCTCATTTATATCGTTCCTAGACACGCAAAACAGCAATTTAAAAAAAACTGACCTTTAAAGGTCATTTTTGAGATTTTTTTTCTGAATCCTTCAATTTAAGTACCATGTCAATGGCAATGATAGTTTACCATACTTGCAAGGGTTCGGGTGAAAATTTTAGATGTGTTACTTAAAATGTCATTGTTTTCGGTGCATTAATTTGCATTCCAAATTCCTAAGATAAAAATTTGAAATGATAGGTCATTTAGAGACTTTAGAAGCGTCACTTACCTTGATTGAAGACTCAGGAAAGTCTCAAAACGCTGGTGTTTAACATGTGTGCTGTTCTGACACATCGTTTTGGTTTGCAAAAGTCTAAAAATTTGATTTTTAGGTCTTCAGACTTAAAATTCCCATTTTTGTGACAAAAACAATTTTGGAGAGAAATGTATAATGTTATACTAAAATGTTATTTGTTTCCAGGAAAAAAGGAGAGCTTTGGTCAGTACGTATGAGTATTTAGCGCTGTTTGGGAAACGGCCAGATGAGTTTTCGTGAGCTTAGCGGAAACGGTCAGATCTAAGCCGTGTTCTCTCCGGATGGGAAAATTTCATTTTCCGTTGTCGGTATCCGGTCCGGAAACGGTCGGATCTTGACCGTATGTGGTCTTGGCTTTGAAACGGTGTTTTCCGTCGACGGATCCCGTGAAGGAAACGGGATCCGTATGCTTAGATACGCTCCGGTGCACGGAAATTGTGGGAAGTAAGCCGGATCCGAAAGACGGAACCGATTTCAGAAACCCGCTTCCGGAATTCGTGGGAACAACACGGGATCCGGTCGGTTCTCGCCGTGCGTCTCGGACCTGGGAACAAAATATTCTCCACAAGATTTTCTTGTGCGATAAAATCAAGTTCAGAATATGTTGACGACGAAGAATCTATTTCTATATGAAATCTATAGTTAAAAACGATCGGTACTAAAGATTCGTGCATTATTCTGTAAACTAATTATGTTAAAATTTTGCGCTTTGGTCATACCTCATAGAAATCTTTTAATGAAAAGTATCCAATTACTTTACAGTTATCACTCGATTTTATTTTAAAATTAAGGTAGTGATCCCAAATCGACTAAACAATAGTTGTTATCAAACTTTACATCTTTTTAACAGAGATCCGACAATCGCGGACTTTACTCGTCTCGCCCCACGACGAGGCGAGATGAGTCGGCATTTTCTGTACCACGGCGAGCACGAGTTGACTTTGTAATTCTCCCAGTAGACTAACCTATACTTAGAATGTTATTTTTGACGAATACATGACAAATCTTTAATAATATCTTTCGATTTTATGTAATTCTTCATGAGCGTTTCCATTCGTAGTGAAGTCTATCAAATTCGGTCAATAAATTAGTGCGCATGGTGTCTCAACAATCAGCTAGAAAAAAAACTGTATATCTCTAGAGTAATCAGCAAATGAACTGATGTTTTTGGTGATCCTAGGAACTACTTCCAAATTTTTATTCAAGTGGTAGCCGCTTATTAACACACTTAAAATCTGGCATCATCTACTTGAACACGGAGTTTGACTTTTACCAATATACTTCTATCAGTCATCAACCACAAAAAATAGAAACGTATCCCAAAGTTTATTCGCAAATTCCATTTTGTAGAGATTGTTATGCTGATCATTATGGTTAAAAAATGGTTCTATTTTCATCAAGAACTAACGGTATCAGAGAGAAAGTACTAGAAAGTATGGCATGCTTTGACTAGAACTATTTGCCGTTCTCCAGTATTTTGACTCGGGAAAAACCGTTTCTTGATGAACATAGAACATCTGTTAACCAAAATGATCAGTAAATAAGACCTCTAAAAATATGATTTTTCAGAAAGTTCTCGAATAGTGTTGCTAATTTGTTCACTGTCCAGAGCAGTACTTTATCACACTTCAACTAAAGTCACTGGTATGTTCAGATCTTTTCAGTGCAAATAGATTTTAGAGGATTTTGCGAAGTTAGATAAAATAGAGAAAACTCAAGGATTCAAATAAAGTATTACATAATTTTGAAAATCTAACAGCAGAGGAATTCATATCAGATTATAGAAACTCCAAATTTATAGTTTATCTTTTGCATAAAAATGTGAATTTTTCTCTTTTAAATAAGTGATAATAATTCTAAGTGATGTTATTAAACCTTTTACTCATGAATAAAAACTTTGATGTATCCTCTACCATCAGGACAAAAACTACTTCATTTTGACCATCATTCGTTGCAGCTATGCAGTTTTCGTTTTGTTAGATGACTTTTAGTACACTCTGGATACAAGTATATTTAGTTATTCACTCTAGTCCAACTATTTCCCTGGTGTTGTTCACAATGCATTGTTTATAGGCAGTAAAAAAATGAATGATTGTTATTTGTTTCATTCTCATTCTCATTCATATTTTTCCTTTTTCAACGTTACTTATTTCATTGTATAAAATGAAAAGATGGTAATTGTTATGGGTGGTTGAAAAACTGCCTAAAAATAACTATTTTGTGATAAAATCTAGGTAAGATGAGGCGAGGCAGCTATAGCAACGCGCCAGCATGACTAGGCGGTGACGAGTCGCTTTTTGATTGACTCGTGTATCTTTGATACATGATTCTCACATGCGCATTCATAGGATTTCTATTTGTTGAATCGTTCAATATATATGTAATAAGAAGCTTATCAATTGATAACCTATAGTACTGAGGATCTAAGAGTGATAATTTGCACTTAATACTTATCAAATTTATGCGTTCTGGTTTTCTGGACATGGCATCTATTACAGTAATCACCGAAATTAGTCTTTGATATCTACATGGATCAGCTTTACAGTAAATCCAAGATTATTTATCGAATATATCATTAATATCATCCTTCTTAGACTTTGCTTTCTATATTTATCAAACAAATCTTATAAAATTGATCAACTAGATGGTATAAAAGCGCCACATTAAAAATGAAGGAGGAGTTTTTGTAAATTTACGATTGGTTAGTTTCTCATGTTTGCACAATGTACTCTACCGAGGTTTACACTATCATACGTTTTCTTCTTTTGCATAAAACATTAGAAATTAGAGTCGTCTCTTACATGAAAGAATTTGAATCTTTTAGAAAACTGGCAGATGTGCAACAAACAACGGTCGAACTTTGAATGGTTAAGATAATATGAATCATCAATTGCATCATATTCATAAAACAATGAAATCCTTTACAAGTTAGTCATCGATTCTTTTGCATCTTCCGCAGTTTTGTTTCAGACATAAGGTAAACTATTTGTGTAATTACGCATATTATATTCACCAACTTTTGGTGATCATACATTTCATTTTGGCTTTCTTTACAAACTTAAATATATCGTGGAGAGCTTCATACTTTGCTGCTTCATCGATACATGAATATAAATATCAATAATGGCAAGTAATAATACGCCGACGAACGGCCCACCCCCTGTGCAGCAGCAGGGCACAACACCTGTGCAACGGCAAGATACACAGAATCCTGTCAATGATGGTCAAGCTGCAATTGCAGAAAAATTGGCGCAAGCTATTGCAGTTCAAAAAAACCCGACACCGGTAACTGAAAAGAAGCCTCGCACAACTCCTTCTTTATCTTCACTACCAAAGAGAGTAAATCGTCGAAAAAAATCTCCCTCTGACGAGAACGATGAAATGGATCTTATGGGCTCATTTAGATGTTTAATGTTTTTTCCTACCTCGGGTCGCATGGGCTTTGGCAGAGTTGAAACATCAGGTGAACTGCCACCGGTTGAGACATTACGTGAAATGATTGCTTATGAAACAAACATTCGACTATCGGAGTCGGTTCAAGAACTCATGGAATTCTATCATACTAAAGAAGCAGCACTAAGGTAAGCTCTTTTTTGTTTCTTCATATCTGTTCATTTTAAACATGAAACGAAAGATTTATCATCGATCTCATCCAACAACATGTGGTGGAACATTTTGGGTATCATGACGTTAATGCTTTACGCACTGCTTTGCATCGGTTTCCAGATGATCCCGCTGTGAAAGAAGCATTTTACGGTAAGTTGTGTTAAGAAAACAAGACAAGCAAGAAAAAGTATTCCTATTATAATGAGATATTTTTCAATAGTGTATTATCTTGATAAACCTCATGAATTATACATTGTATGAAAGCAATATACCGTTTCTGTGTCATTTCATATGACTATCACGTTTTTTCCCATCGATTCTGTATTGTTTGCAATATCCTACAGTGAAATATGTTTCCTCTTCCACTTCTAGTCAAACATAACAAAGTTACTCAAGGCTTAGTCAATCAAGGTCAACCTGTGCTTGACGTCAAATTGTACACGATAGAAGGTGAACTCACCAACTTGTTTTCACACATCCCAACCAACCAGCCACTCATACTCTTGGCTGGTTCGACCAGCTGACCTCCATTTCGGGCGTCTGCCGAGCGAATGAAGTAAATATTTCCAATTATGCACTAGTTATTCTTTAATTTTGAACTTTGAATGATTTAGCGCGCTATTTCGCTCGCATGCGTCCGATGGCTTATGTTTCATGGTGATTTATATTGCCGAGGCACATGCACGTGATCAATGGCCAATGGGTAAGACTATATCTTGCGTTGATCAACCAGTCACAATGGAACAACGAATTGAAAATGCTCGACAATGTCAACAGCATTGTAAATTTGAAATGCCCATGCTTATCGACACTATGGATAACAATTTTCATCTTACTTATGGATCATGGCCATTCCGCTTCTATGTTATCCAGGATGGCAAACTCGAGTTGAAAGCAGAACCTGACAAACACACCTTCAGCTATCATGTCGATGAACTCGATCGATGGATTGGCAATTTTTGTCAATCACATCGTCCTCTTGCTTAGATATGCTTTCATTTCAATAGTTTCTTCCATCCATCATTTACAATGTTTCTCCTTGTATTTTCTTCTTTGTATTTATTGATCAACTTGATAGTCCTCAACAACAGAATTCAGCATGAACTTATGATGGCTATGGATTGAAATCACACTCAGTGAATATCCACAGCTTGATTCAAATATGTTGTTTTCAAAGAGGGAATAAGCGCGTGCACATCTATTAAGTTGATGAATCTATCAGAACAAGAAAAGCACATGGAAGAAATCATTTTTATGCTTGAATATTCGCTTCAATTGTTTGCTAATAAAAATATATTGATTTAAAACCAGTAATGAAAAGAAGACAATGTCAATTTCAGAATGATTTTCTATGAATTCGATAAATATTATCTTTATGCTCAATAAAAATAAGTTTGCTGGTAAAATTTTCTTCGGTACCAATCTATGAACCATTTTCCAGCCTTAGATATGATCGGCAGACTGGGCATGTTTTACTCCGAAAGTCTAAAATGTTTTCAAGTTCTATACTTTCTGACTAGAACTGAAAAAACCTCAGGAAATGGGGTGTGACAATTTTCTGATAGAAGAAGTATTATTGAATT
>OENT01002395.1:0-23253 GCA_900239685.1 Rotaria macrura | reverse complement strand
ACCGTATTGATCCCGTTTGCTACCGTAAATACTGCGTTTTAACAACATTTTCCGTGCGTATTCGGATCGTAAACGATACCGTTTTGATCGACCTGGGTATATGTATACACTTTGATGGTGTTGACAATGTGGTTAATTTCAAGAATACAGCACTATGTGTAAACGATATTAAGATAAAAAAATAAGGATTCATTTTGCAGCGAATTATTGGTTTATCTGTAACATGGGAATCAACTTTCAACGATTGTTGTTCACGTATGTTACACGTTCCAGGAAGGATCATATTCATTCTTACATTGACTTCCATCATTTTCATAAAGGTATTTGAGTACACATGTGATGAATATGATGAAAATCAAGAATAAAATCAATATTCAAGTGCGCTTATTAATGCAAATATGATTGTTGAGTAATTTATATGAACACGATAGTCGGAAGCACATCGTTATTTTGCTGAATAATGTTAATAAATATTGCGTGCAGGGTGTCAATGCAGAGAAGATTCATTACTATACCAGTAGTTTGAATACGATTATTTTCAAACATCTGTTCACTGGTAGTGCTAGAATATGATAGAAATATCCTGTATGATGATATGACATAAAAACAAAATCGATCTTTAGAAGCCATATTTTTTTTTCATGTATCCGATCCAAGAATGTTTCATGGCAATTTTGAATAGAATCGAAATTTCTGTCGAAACGAATATTGACAACCAATATTTTAGACTTGTTTTTAAGCATTCCAATCTTCTTCAATTTGTTATAAAAATCCTTATTTTTCAGCAAAGATTTTTTTTCAACTTTCCAGGATAATCAGTTGGGCACGATCGAATTGTACGTGAATTCAAAAAAAAACCGAGAAGATTCTATTAAAACCGTGTAAAGGAACCATATTCAGATCGGTATCGCATTCATTCACCTATATTCGAACAGTTTTATAAACAATATACAGATTTATGGTCGACCCCAGACTGGTCCCATAACTCGTCCCATGCTAATTGATCCCATATAAATGTGTCCTAATTCGTCCCATATAAAAAAGTCGATTCCGAATTCGTCCCATTATACGTACGACCCTGATTAGTGTATCAATTAAGACGTATAGAATAATATCCATTTATAATGTATTCTATATCAAGTTTCATATACAGTAAGAAGAAAAAATTGAGTGCATTTGTAGAAAAAAAGGACAGCTAGGACGAAGAATTAATTTTTTTATTAACCATCACCGTTTTGCCTGAATTTTAATGGCTAGTTCAGTGG
This sequence comes from Rotaria macrura, assembly GCA_900239685.1. Classification (NCBI taxonomy): domain Eukaryota; kingdom Metazoa; phylum Rotifera; class Eurotatoria; order Philodinida; family Philodinidae; genus Rotaria; species Rotaria macrura. Next base: position 21,988 of record OENT01002395.1, on the reverse strand, counting down.
AAGTTATGAGACCATTTTCATATGCGTTCCTCGCGTTAGAGAAGAATGAACACGGATACTATTCGGCATTTGAAAAACCGATTTTGGCATTTATATTCTTGACACGTGTGATTTATGTATAGGCCCGAATCATTACCAATCAAGAGCGATGATTCAAAAGGGACCAAATCTCCAATCAGCCATGTGAGAGATAATGCAACACAAACACAGGTTGACGCTGACAACAAACTCAGCTCGACGCAGTTCACTGCTAACGATCTTCAACCGCGATCTGATCAAATGAATAGTCGCTTTGACCATTTATTAATGGAAATGGTAACATTAAGGGGACCCCCCCCCCTTTCCGCCGTTTCTAAGAAACGGCCGAACGCAAATTCCTGAAACTTTCAGCGTAGACAGACCTCGGGTAGTAGAGCAAAAGTTGTCATGGACACCAAGTTGATAGACATCATGCTCATGGACTTCCAGAGACCCCAAGGTCAAAAAATTACAAAAGGTTCCCCCCCCCCCGCAATTCCACAGATTTCATCCGTTTGAGCTGAAGTTTTTACTGTGAGTAGACGGACCCAATCGGGATGAACGTTTTTTTTTTCAAAAGTTCCAAATACTTCAGGCTGGAGAACCAAAATACTGAGCACTTTGCAAAATCTCTAGGTTTTTTGGATCGTAAAAATTTTGCGAAGCCTGCCAAACTTGATTGGTAGAAGGTATCGAAAAAAAAAGCGTTCAACCCAAATCACTTGAAGCCTCACCAAAAAAAATTTCAGCCGGATCGGACTTGAAATGGCGGAGAAAAAGGGGAAAAATTGGTTTTTTATACCCAAAAAACTAGTTTCGAGAAAAATGAAAAATGAAAAGAACTTGTAGAAAAAATATAACTATTAGAACAGAAAAGAAAATATGATGAAACCTCGTTAGAAATGAAAACATTAAAAAATTGGAAAAATGTTTTTTTCATAGATCTTGCCAAAAACCTTGGTTTTCCAGAGACCTATCGACCTCGGATGGTCCTGATTTTTATACCACACAAAGAGGGGACCTTGATGCACCTAAACATGAAAACAAAATCCGAAAAAAAATTTTTTTGGCTCAGGAAAGGGGGGGTCCCCTTAAGCTATATTGATTACATTGTATCTCTGTTTTGAATGTAAATATCGGTAAAAACGTCACTGAATTGGATGATGACAGCGATGGCACGTGTGAAAATGAGTAAAATAAAGCCGCCAGTGATTGACGACAAGTCCGGTAAGCTGAAAATTATATTTTCAAACACGAGAAAAAGAATTTACTTCCACCTCTTGTCATGGAAAAAAGAATATTTTAGATTCACGATTCAATTACATCTGTGTTAGCTAAGATTGAAAAATACTCTCAATCCGATTAATATGAATTACGGAATTGAAATCGTGATCGATCTGTAGAAGTGAAGACACGAGATACCATTGAGAAGTAGCTTCATCGATTTTACGAATTTCGCTCATATTTTACTTATAAGAGGTTTAATTAAGATGAAACCATTGTCAAATATTCAATTTAAATATATAAACTGTTCGAACGATTTCATCCCTGAAAGAATGAAATTTTATTGAAATAGTTATTTTTCATCGTTCTAAGATAGCCGATTTTTAGTGTCGACCTATTTTTGTATCAACTACGAAAGATTCATATGAAATATTTTCCTTATAGCTTTATACGAGTCAGGCACATACATTTATGGCACAAACCTTCCTCAACACTAGGATAGGTATGGTTGAAAGTTGTGATGGCATTAGGCATTGCTTTCATTGAAATTAAGACTGAAACTAAATTCATACTTCTCTCAACCATTGTTAGTACATCGTAAAATCATGAATGAAAGGTCATATATTACTCTATTCGCAAAAAAAATTCATTTACGTTAACATTTAAGTTTTTCTGATTGAACATTTTAGAAAAACATGTTAATAGGAAATATGTACTCTAGAAAAGCACTTGACTGAATTCTTTTCAGATAGAGACAATTCATTGACTGTTGAATTCAATGTTTTCTTTCTTGCTTTCTAATCTTTTACTATGTGATATCTTTCTCAGATATCAATACGTTAACTCAAACGCAACGCCATCAACCATCGATTATGGAAGACACAGCGACAGGAGAATCACAGCTACTTCGAGAACGATCAACAACAACAACAGCCGAGACCCGTATTGAAATGACACCAATTAAATCCTAACAATAATTTTTAACTTCTTTTCCTCACTACTCAACACTGATTTTCTTGATTTGAATATGAATTAGAATTACTGCGAAAAATTGATTCTATATCTATTTAAAACTGTTTGATAATTATAAGCTATAATGTACCAAAAATATGTCATCGTTTTCCAAACTGGAACCCTTGAATCTGGTGTCATCATCAAGTGAACGAGTATTTCATATCGATTATGTGTTTTTATTGATTTCCTACTCACCTAATCAATCATAACATAATTAGTTACCTGAATATTAACAAGATAATTTATTCAAAAAATTAGAGTTTCTGAAAATATCATCTGAATATTTTTCATCCATATTAAATGAAGGCACTTTTGTGTCGGCATGAATTTCGGCTTGTTGGTTGCACAAGTTAGATAATTATCCGTGAAGATAACTAGGGATCTCGAATTTTTTCTCCTGAATCTTTATTACACGGATACAAACACACACATTGTCAGTCAGAAGTGATTTGGTAGATGGCTGCATTTCATTAGGAGGTATTGTACGAAATATTGATTTAATGCAGTCTTTTTTTGAAGTAAATTAAGATCTTATCTGTTATCAATGTCAAATACAAAACCAATATGTAGCATTCACATACGACAAAGCATGATGAATGTACTAAATGACTTCATCATGATCGATAAATAATAACATATCATGATCATCAACAGTAGAAACTATATAGAAAAGGAATCATATTGGATAATACATATATCTACAGTACTAATCAGACATTGTACGGGCAAGCATACTGTTGAGTATCATTTTTTTCGGTCTTTGATATCAAGCATTAAATCTAAGTGCAAATAACATGTTGAAGATTAATTTATTTTATAATCGGTCGCTTCACATAGAAAGTCATGGTTGTTCTAGTATTCAATTTTATGCAAATCCAATCAACCTCTTAGGCATTTTAGTCCATAAACAATGTGAAGAAAAAAAATTCCCGGCATTGTTTTCATAAAAAGCAGGATTTTTTTAGCGGGATTCATATCAATTTCAAAGAAAGATCATAAAAAATATGGTGACCCATCGGTTACATGTGGACATTTTTTCGTACTACCAGCATTCATAATTTTAATACGCACATCGTTCTAGACTCTAAAAACAAATATATATGACTTTCGAACAACATTCGTCCAACTATTCATTACTAAGATTAGAGGTACATGTTCAAAATTGTAGAAACAAATCGCATATATGTTCAACTTATATCTACTGATCAGTGGTACTTCATAGTCCTCTCTCGATAAGTTACATCGTGTTATAATACCTTCTTGAGCAAATACATATCTTTTTGAAATAACAAGACAAGTAAATGATGTCTGGCAGATGAATGATTAATTCTAAAAACAGTTTGAATATAACTGAATTTAGTATTTAAAAAAAACATGTTACATACCGTTCTATCTGAATCCATACAAGTGCTAGCCATTAAATCATCCTAATGTCAAACACGAGGCATTACATATATTTGAATAAGTTTAAGTTTGTTAGAATGACCACTACGATTGTTTGATAAAATTTACATGTCAATACATGCTTTTACGCATAGTTAAACAGATTTTACACTTTTCTAAATAAGGAGAATATAAACAGTGTAATTCAGTACAAAAACAAATATAGTCATTTCTGTACCTTGAGATGTATAGTGAACTCATACTCGCGATGATATTTACCAACATGTTCACCTCTAGTTTCTTTTTGTCTAACTTGTTGACAATGATGAACTGTACAGTTCGATTGTTTGTATACCAATATGACCGTAAACTAAGACTGATACGCAATATTACATAATTAACCAATTCATTTCTTCTTCTTAAATATTTTTATTATCATGCTTCTCTCATTTTCAAACATATTAGATGCAACGAGAAAGCACGAAATGCTTGAGTGTCAATTTGTGCTTGTCTATCATTAACATCCATCTTCATTTTATTAAAAAATAAATGTCAAGTGTATGACTATATAAATTTACTATTCACTCGAATACATTTTTACTCAAAAGATCATTGTAATGATCGCCTCGAAATTGCACAAGCTCAATTCGTTGAACTTTTTCAAAACACATTCTGCAAATATAATTTCTTAATACCATTACATATATTTCGATACTGCAACTTGCGTGCACACATAATACCTCTGTTAATTGATAGATTCGAAATTGTTCTTCATTTCGAGTCTCTTCGTAATAACAACATTGTATAAATGCATTCATGCGTTCGATATAGCATCATAATGTATTGTTAGATATGAAAACTCAATAGATTCGTTTTGTTTTTTGAAAGTGGCTAAGAATAATTGTGAATATTACAATTAGAACAATTCTAGGTAATTAATTATTAGAAGAAAAATTTCCAAATTTAGAACGTGGGTATAAAAAGAACTCATTGAACTGCATCGTAAGATAATTTCCTAACTTTCATAAATAGAAACCTCATCAATCATTCATGCATCGTATATTATGTATTTTCGTTGTCAAAACTTTCTCGTTACATTCGAAGGGTTTCAGTTTTCAATCGATAGTAATCTATTAATAAACATATACGGAATTTAATATATTTTTTCTTCATTGATGCAGTGTAATTATCTTCACGATACATAGAAATATTTTTTCACGTGTTGAATTTCTTTGTTTTTTATCTAGCGATTCATTGAAATATGACATAGCTAATAAAAATGACGAATTGAAGGTCAACTGTATTACCTCATTCACTGTGAAAATATCAAGCATACAATCGACACAATGATCTATCACATGCTGTACATCTTAACGGATGTTTGTATATTCTAAGAAAAGAAAAAAAATAATAACATGTATTTATCGTTTCATTTTATTTTCGCTTTCTTCACATCTTTCGTGCGTGACGAAGATAATATCTGAAGTATGAATAACCTGCATTCTATGCTAGATTGCTGACTTATCAGCATAAAAAACCATACCCTAGCTATTGACACGATATTACTCGTTCTTCATCGATCACTTAGCTGTTTGTTTTCGATTGTTTTTGTTATTTTTGGACAAAATTGGAATATAAAATATTTTTGGTACTTCTAATTTTTATCTAATAACGTGAAAACTATTCGGCTGCAATCATGAGTAATAGTAATAGTACGGCTAATGCAACCGGCGATGCCGATATGCCTTTGGATTCCGGTGACAATGCTTGGATGTTAACATCATCAGTATTGGTATTAATGATGACACCAGCATTGGCCTTCTTTTATGGTGGTATGGTCGATCGAAAGAATATTTTAAATCAACTATTTCTATCGTTTATTTGTATGGGTATTGTAACTGTACAATGGGTACTCGTTGGTTTTTCATTTGCATTTGGTCCTCCTGTAAGCGAAGGTTTCGGTTCGTTTGATTGGGCAGTATTACGTTTTGAGGAAGGTCAGAATTCAGATTACAGTTCAACGTATCCTCTATTGACATATTGTATGTATCAAGCAACATTTGCAATTATAACACCAGCTCTCATATCTGGTAAGTAAAACAGCTCTATGATGATAAGTCATATTCTTTGATTCATGTGAGGTGCTATTGTTGGTCGAATGAAAATGATTCCATACATGATATTCATATTAATTTGGACGACAGTCTGCTATGATCCAATGGCACACTGGGTATGGGGTAGCAATGGATGGTTGAGATTTTTAGGAACACTAGATTTTGCTGGTGGAACTGTTGTTCATATCCTATCGGGCGTGTCAGGTTTTGTAGCCTCGATCATATTAGGAAAACGGCACGATTATGACCCTTATAGTACTACTGCTCATAATCTTCCATTCACAATTTTGGGAACATCTCTATTATGGGTCGGTTGGAATGGTTTCAATGCTGGTTCTGCTGGTTCTGCAGGGTACACAAAAAATAAGACTGAAAAAGAAGTAATAGATAAACATTTTTTAATTCTAGTGGTTTGGCAGCTATTGCTATGGTGAATACAAACGCAGCTGCTGCTTCTGCTTTGGTAACATGGGTTGTAATCGATGCTGTTCGTGGTCACATATCAATTTCAGGTGCTTGTACTGGTTCTGTCGTTGGCTTGGTCGCTATTACGCCAGCATGTGGCTTTGTCCAACCTGGTTGGGCATTACTGATTGGTATCATTGGAGCAATCATTGTTTATTCGCTTTTATTGCTCAAACGATTTATGAAAATCGATGATACATTAGATGTAGCTGTTGTTCATGGTTGCGGTAAATATTATTTTTGGTTCATGTTGTTTATTTTAATAGTAGAGACATTGTCGTGATAGGTGGTATATCTGGTGCTTTTATGACTGGACTATTCGCTCAAAAATGGGTTAATCCAATTAGTGGTGCTGATGGTGCATTTTATGAGCATCCGGTTCAACTTTGGTATCAAATTGCAGGCATTCTCACTGCTATTGGTGAACATAAAACTGAGTCCTATGAATGATGATTTATTTTGTGTCTGTTCTAGGCTTCGCTTCTGCATGTACAGCAGGAATTTTAATTCCATTACATTTTACTATAGGTATTCGATTGTCGCACGAAGATGAACTTACAGGACTTGATCTAGCAGGTATGAAAAATCATTCGTAAATAACGACGTCATTGTTACCTCAACCATAAGACTAGAATATAAGAGCAAAAGAAAAAGAGTTATGTTGTATGTTTTTTTTCTAAAAATATATTCTTCTCCTCCATGATCCCATGGATATAATTATTTTAGCAGGATATTCTTCATGATATACTCTAGACAAGAAAAGGTTTTCATTGTAAATTCAGATGGTAGCAAATGACGTGAAACATTTTGAAAACACGAAGAAAACAATCGTTTTAAGATTTCGATAAGGTCTACTTTTCAATAATAATCTTGAGAGGTTTTCATTTGAATTAGTATCAAAAGGATTTCGTTGATTTATTTCATTGAACAAAAAATGAATCATCACAATAGTTTGATGTATGAAAAAATCATACATATTTTACATTTTGAAAATTACTGACAACACGTACAAATCTAAAAACTTTATTATTTTCTTATGTTCATTTCGATAACCTTTTGTTTTCATCCTGACTTCAAGAGTTACGATATATTTCAATCTTAACAAACGTCCTTGAAAGTGTTCGAAAAGTCAATAGCTCAAAAATTTTAAAGAATCCACATGATTTACTACACACCGCCGATTAGTTCAGTTTAACACTAGTAAGAATAGCGAACTCGAGGTGAATTTATTACTGCAAGTTAAAAGTCATTAATTCATAGATCTATGTAATGTATATCGTAGTCACTGATAGATACCATTAACTCTAGGTATTCTATAATTTGGTGAGTGTTCTTTTGGCACGAAATTATATTCCAGAAAGAAACATGTGCAACGAATAAAATATCAGATAGAGAGTAAAGGATGTTAAATGCTATTTGTCGCATATTATTGGCATAGGAAAAAAAACAGAACAGTATGTTTTAATTCTTCATGATATTCAATGACGATTTTTCCTTGAGATCGAAAGTGTTTGTCTAGTTAAAGGTATTATAAGTTTATCTGAAACATTGAATACATTATTTGATCAATTTGATCCTATGAATATATTTGAACGATAAACAAGAGTAGATTTTAGTAAACAATGTTTTGTTTTTGACTATGGTGCAGTTGCTTTGTATGGTTAAGCAATTTTTTGGAACAAACTACAAGAGATAGTTTTCATCAAAAAGCTATTGTAAAGCCAACGAGTTCGAACAAGAGTAAAACTGATGGACAGACCAGTTATGCTGCAAGAGCTGGTAATAGCCATGCGTACGGATAAGGTGAACTCAGATATAGCAATGATGGCCAAGTAGAACATGATGATCGAGATCGATATTAAACAACTACGATAGAATTTTCACAGTTGTTCTAACGTCATCAAATTTTTTACAGGATTCGATGTAGTTGTACGTTTTGTAATTATTAGAAAATTTTACAATTTTGAGACTACCCGTGTATCACAATTTCAGTAATATGCTAGTGAGTTATGACTCTCTAGTAAAAAGATTTGTATTGATAGCATCATTGATAAATGATCTTAGATTATTTCCATATCTCTTTTCGAAAAAATGTATCATGTATTATTACAGCTCATGGCGAAAATTGGGAAGCAGCGGCGACGCGAGCTGCTGCTGATCTAGTCGATAAAATGCGAGAAGAACGTGCACAAGGAGGTGATCAACAAGATAACGGAACGTTCGAACTGTCATATAAGCCTACCAAGGCTGATGGCAAAGCGATCACAATAAAATATTCAGCCCTAAGTTCATTACCGTGTTTAATGCCTTCTCTTCATTTTAACGAGTTGCAAACTAAATCACCAACGCTTGAACGAACGGAACAAGATCATAGCCATTCAAATATGAACAATGATGACATTGAAACAGAACACGTATGACACATACCAAACAAGAGAGAAACAGTATCAGTTATTTTTATTTGACGATTGGTAGCTATGTACAAGATATTTTTAATTGAAGTGACAGTTTTCTGTAATAAACATATTCGTGTAACATAAAAGATAAGGGAAACTGTCATTTATATGATGCTTGTCAATTCAGAGGATATTTGATTGGCCCTACAAAAGAAAAATAAACAGACAACATAATTACAGGTAAATATGATTCATACCAACACGCTACGGATAATAACAAAACTACATTAGTAGTCATTTTTCTGTTCGCCATAATATTCGTTTAGTGTGTGTTGTATAGATGTAATCGCTTTATTACGCTAATGCAAAAGAAGAATGTTTTGTGTCAATAAAAAAAACTGTTTCTTTTATGAAATCGACTATTATTTTAATTTAGACACTTACCCACATATGCAGGATAAATTTAGAAAAGAGAGTAGGCCAATGCTCGTAGTATCCATTTTCTAGTAGCTTGTAAAATGATGTATTTTCCATACACGTCTTGGTACATTTATGCACTGTTGTAAACAACACCGTGCTGAAAATGTGTTTCTCCTGTCTTGATTTGTTTTTAGAAAGAATAAAAACCATCGAATTCAAGGTTAACTAAAATTGTATGACTCTAACAGATGATGAAACCTTTTTTCGCTTTAATTACATAGTAATAAACAAATAATAGTCGAAGAAAATAAAGATTAATCAGGTAACTTTCAAAATCGAACAAAGTCGAATGACAAGATCAGTTGATATTCGTACTGTAATGATTTTCGATAGAAGGAATATAAACGTGGATGAAGATAGGAAAAAGAAGACGAGTGGATTGAAAAGTTATAAAAATCAAGTACACAAATAAATTCAATCAAGAGCGTCATATACACCATAACTGAAGAGGGGCGATTGCACATTCAATAGATTAACAACAATAGTAACAGTCAATCTGCAGATTTCTTCTATCGATAGAATAGAAATTGAAACATGTTTATGTTTAATACCATACAGACTCTAATTTAATTTCGAAACCTATCATCTTTGTACAAAACTTTATAAAAGTGTCTTAAAATGATTTTCCATGCTAATGAGGATTTTATACTGACGTGTAGATTAGATGGAATGATTTTAGTTCTATAGTTCAACAAGAAATATAGAACTACAATCATCTCTGATGTACTTATTCGAATATTGTTTTATGAAGATAATACTTTTAAGACAATTTTTTTACAAGTATGAGACAAACAAATGTTATGTCTACTCTTCTATTACTTACTGAAGTCAACTGATCGATAGTTATTGTTGATATCGAGCTATTGAACTTATATTCATCTCTTTATTATTGTTCTGTAGATAGAATTGAGCTTGATTCTAGTAACAGATTATTGTTCGCAACTTTCACACAGTATCTGTTTAAAATTACAAATCATGGGTACCAAACAACTTTTTAAATTCTATTCATGAAGTTAAGTATAACTTTTTTCGCATGAGAAATCATCTTATGATTAAAGTGTACTGCACGAAGTAAATTTCAGTACCTATATCCTTGCCTTCTAGTAGTTATAGTTTCGTTCAATGCATAATGTTTCGAAAGTATACTTCATTTCTCAAATCAAATAATCAAAATTAACCGCTGTTTTTTTGTTCTTTTTCTTCAACTTCGACTATCTGAAAAGTTCGTCTGTAGGGTCGAACGCACATTTATGAAAAAATGCTGTGATGGTAAAGAAACATGCGTAAAAATAACTAATCAATCACATTCATTTGCCATGAATATTGAAATCGAAGTTGAGAGCACATTTGATATAGCGGAACAAATCGTTGTTACTGTACATTCCTTTTCAAGGTCAATATCAGTATTTTGACTGAAAGAATAAAACCATGTAAAAAAAGTTGTTGTTCATAGGAAAATAGCAAATATGATATGAGGAATGTTAGACGAAAATATTCTGGATTATATCGAAGACGAATGGAAATATATTTTATAGAAACTAGAGTAAAATATCATTACAATCAATGAATGAAACACAGCGATTATTTTTATTATTGAAAATGAAGTTCATTCTACTGTTGTTAAAGTAAATAGTGACGTGTAGCTATTAAATTAGTGGCTAAGGATCTACGTGTGTGATCTATAGAGACAAGACATATGAACACTTTTGCATTGAATAGAAAGTGCATTGAGCTGTATCCTACACACAGCTGTCGAGATGTGCGACTCTGATCAATCAAGCTGGAACACAGGAAAATTAGACGACCATCGTTCTCCGTTGTGGGAAAAAGTCGCTGGACATTTCTGTATACGAGTTTATGGAAAGAGGGAAATCTGAAATTCAAATATTGCTGTTGACTTGGTTTTCGAAAAAATTCACTTGTTTCTCGACGATGTCACTGAATATTCCTGACCGTCATGGTCTCTGATCGTTTTCTGGCAATAAGAGAAGTTTTTCAAATTCAATTTTTCTTCTAAATCTAATCAATATGACGCACTTCAAACATAAATAGTTTGTGGAACATGTCGGTGATCTCTTGCCACATTGAAGATTCTTGGAGGACTATAGTAGTATATTTTTTTGCCGTAAAGAACCACGAGAGTATCTTTAGCAAGATGCCACAGTTGACATCAATATAGCTTATGTAGTATTTTATTTTGGTGTACTTTTTGTGAGAATTCGATCCGTATAGTTCAGGATAACTCAGAAGGACGCATCATTCATCGAGTTGTAAAAACATTACAAGAACTTTTCTAGAAGTGTTTGATTTTTAGCTTCTCTTGCTTTATGGATTCGTTCTACAAAAACAGGTCAAGACCAAAATTTAACGTTCAGAGTATACTTTTTCCATAGACTTTTTCATCGAATACTATTCTCACAGCGTGGCCAATCAATGTATCTTTCTACTTAAAAGAAAATGACTCATTCATTTATAGCCTAAGATAAAAACATCAATATTATTTAGACACACGTGTTCAAGTGAATCAAGAACAATAATAAACATATTTGTGTTACCTGAAACTCGTTCAGCTAATACAATAAACAGTTAAATATTACAATTGACAATACTATGACAATTATGCAGAACAAGCAATACGAATCTATTAAGATATCCGACTCGAATCATAACAAGAGGTCGGAAGATTGTCGATAGTTATTTTTCATTCTTCCAGTTTAACTTGTTTTCCTATCAACATTCATATTTACTGACTGAGTTTAAAAAACTAATAATTGTATTTTCTAATATTAACTTAATTTCAACTTGTCGTCTCTTACCAGGATCATAAAAGAGAGACTACGAAAAACTACGAGATCTAAATGTTCTGACGAAGACAAGCTTCATATTACTTCTGAAATAGTTAATGGCTCGCATGTGAATGAATAAAAACACTTGTTATTTTGATAGCTTTTTTTTACAACAGCATGAAATTTGAAAGTTGACAACACATATAAATCATTTTTAACTTGTCGATCGGATATAGTCGTGTATTTTTCTTTATATGAATTTAGTTTAAAGTCTCTCCTTATTTGGTGCGTGTTTATGCAGAGATGGAAGTGCATGATGAATTGCTTCTCATATTCTGTTCGTTTCAGCTGTAATTTGACAAAATTACTTTTTTTGACTCATCCTTTTTACATGTGATTTTCGTCTGTCAGTGATTAGAAAAACTTTGATCTTCACAAGATTCAGTCATTCAATTTACTGGTGAGAACCAATAGCATGATAGTTTTCCAATCAACATTACGTGAATACTCGTACAAATGTTAGTAAAATCAAATTTCACAATCGAATGGAGACCTATTAATAAATGTGTTTATGAAGCATTACCTTTTAAAAATTGGAATTTCGCTGCATTCACATTTGTCAAACAAGATTTTGTCAAGATTTTCAATGGATTCTTTTTCATTCCCAAAAACCTGTGCTATGTTGTACATAGAAGATTTTATAGATAAAAAGAAATAGTATCATAGATCAAAGCAGACACTACTTTCTGTATTGTTCCAGTTATAGAGACGATTGATCACGCAATGCCTTTTTAAAATTGTAGCCAACTTTGCAGAAAATAGACGGATAAGTTTTGAAATGGTATGGATTAGTTTAGAGGAGCTACTTTTGTACTTTTATTTACATGAGTAAACCGCATAATTCTAGTTTTCATTAGCCAAAACATTATTCATCGGTAAAACATCAGAAATTACTGTCATTATAGCGTAGAACAAACAAATCTCAGCGTCTATGTTTTGTGTGTCTCTCTTTATCTAAATGTGTTCAGATCATCTTTCAACAGTGGCATCATTGAAAGTGAAGGAAATCAACACTCCAGCATTATTGTCATACGGGTCTATTTAATTGTTTTTATATCTCTTCTTTTAGCTCTCGGTAGTTTTTTCGTTACTCAGTTACCATTAAAAATCCTAGCAAGAAGCAGATTAACAATAGCCCTGTTAGATTCACAATGTCTCTGCCAGAAGTGTATGGCTTTGTATCCCCATGGTTCTGAAATTGATTTACACAGCTTTTGTTCTTTTTGATGGTCTTACATAATTGTCAAAATTTTAGCGAGTTATCGACGTATAAGAGGATGAAATCAAATTATAATAATCAAGAGTTTATTATAATACAGTTTCTTCTTACTTTGTCTCACGAAAAACAGCTAGACCTAGCCTTTGTAATCAATACCCTCCGTTAAATGAAATGTTAAATTTTACTAGAATCATCCGTACTAGTTTTCAATACGTTGAAATGTTTCTTCTTGTATGTATTCCAGTTGCAAAAGTCTTTGTACCATGCTCGTGTACACGACATCAGCTATCATGTAATGTTCCTTATTTAGATCAAGAACTTTTTCGAGTGGGTTCCATTTAAAATACTCAGATGTACTAATTAAAAAACGTTTCATGGATCATCATTATTTGTTAAAATTCAATTATGATTCAAATGTAGCTGTTCATTTTTCTATCGCAGACAAGCTGTATACAATTTAAGTGAATAAAATATCTTCGAAACGGATATGTCATGGCTGAGTTGATTCTTCTAGACGTTGTTCAATTTTTTAGTCAAAAAATTAATCAAAGGTTGTTTGCCTCTTTTTTATCTATGGTATCAATGTCCTCGGGTATTCATAGAACTTGAATTGAAATATTATCTTATTCTGATATGAATAAATGAAGTTTGAATCACTTGTCGCTTATAATAATTATGCAAGTTGTACACAAATGCCTTACAAAAACTTGTCTAAATAGTAGGAATATATCACTCTCAAGTTTTAGTTGCAGTTCACTGGTTGATAGTCAACAATGATAATTATCCGCTTTATTTATTAATGCACCGAGTTCCAAGCTGTTTCTGCTCGATGAGAGGATGAGGGTGAAGATATATAAAAATTTGTGAAGTAATTTTGCTACGGTGCGCCCTTGAACTACGATTCGCCATTAGATCATTGTCTTTCATTTTCAGTTCGTACTTCTGTTGAAATGATCTCCATGGAAAACATTTTTTTCACATAAAATACTAGTGGATCGATAACGCACAGATGTAATAGTTAAAGACAGCTGAACTTTTGGTGAAACTCTTTAATTTTTACTTGATCCATGTGCTTCAGAGAGGATAGAAATACCTACACTAAGAACTATTTTCTCATTTGAATTCGCTTTTCCCGTAGAAGAGATGATCAAAATTCGATGAATCTCTCGATTGATGATATTATGAGATTCACCAGATTCACAGAAGTAATTAGTATGATGTTCGCTTTCATTATCTCTTGTCAGCATCTATTTCAATACAATATGAACTCCTAAAATAATTCGTACTGTTCGTACCAACAGAGATAAAGCGGTGTGTATCTCTGTTATTTTCAGGGTTGCGAGTACACATTTTGATTTGACATGGGATATTCATTTCGCTCTTTCTTCTATGTCGCCTGAGTCAAAGTCGTTGTGTCTAGCATCAAATAGAGTAGTTATCATAAATTCTGAAACTAGCATGACAATGTTCATAATTTCAAATCTTTTCGAGCATCCCTATCTAGATTACTGATCCATAGTGATAATGTTCATTATTCAACCCGGAGTTTTAACTTGCATGCATGCCATTGAATAACAATCAACACGATTAGGTTCTATTAGCAAGGCATCCACATTCTATATGAAAATTTGTGTGTACTTTCATGGTTCCACGATGGAGAATGCAAATATAATTCATGATTTAAAATGGCTTGAAAATAAATGATGATAAAACCATTAAAAAAAGCTCGATTAGATAACTGTTTTTCTATGTTTTGTTCGCATAACTAAATTTTTACATGTCCCTAGGAAGATCGAGGGTGTAATACGTTTTTCTTATCGATATGTTATGCACGCGTGTAACGCGTGTCAGTTCTTTTAACGGACATTTTCAGTTTATTTGCTATGACTGATTCTAAAATAATGATTTTGAAACGTGTATCATTATTCTAATTAGATTTCTTGTTGAAAATATTTCAAATGATGAGATTCTTTGACAGTAACTTTTATCTGTTATTCATTCAATCATGTTGAATTATATTCTTCTAAATAATTTTCAATGATTTGGTTCTATCCTCGATAATAACTTTGCTAAAACAAATATGTCTTATGTTGATATTGCTTATCTGTGTATACTTTCACCTTTTCTTTTCTGTTCACCACTTCACTTTTTCTCTTTAAATATACAAGATAAAACGAATAAGAAACATTCGTAGTCATTGCATCATTTTTTTCGTACATTTTTTGATTGACTCATTATGCGTGTAAAAAAAATGTTTCAATCATTTGAATATTTTCAGTAATACTAATATAAGTTAGTTGTCTACGGTGATCATGTTTTCCTTGAATCGACGGATCTTCATACTTTTACTTGCTGCTTTAGTAAAAAACGAGGACACAATTGAAAAGAGACTATTTTTCTATCTAGATCTTTTAAAATAAAATGTCAACTTCGTATCGAAATCCATATTTTTCATCCGAAGAAAATTCTAATCAAACCAATGGATTTCTTGGCGCAAAGCACCTTCCTATTTCAAGTCGTAGTGATATGAAACATGCACGTCGTATTATAGTTAAACTTGGTACAGCATTAATAACACGTGAAAACGAAGATGGTCTAGCTATAGGACGTTTAGCATCAGCCGTTGAGCAAGTATCACAATTACAAAATGAAGGTCGTCAAATGTTACTAGTTACAAGTGGTGCCGTTGCATTTGGTCGGCAGGTTCTTCGTAAAGCAGCTATGATGACGATGACGATGAGAAAGTCTCTTTCACCGAAGGATATTTTACAAAATAGCCGCGTAGCTATTCAACGACAAGCATGTGCAGCTTACGGACAGAAAGGTCTCATGTCATTCTATGAACGAATGTTTCAACAATATAATATTGGTGTTGCACAAGTTCTTGTTACAAAAAGTGATTTTTACAATGCTGATAGTAGAAAAAATCTACAATCTACACTGGATGAATTACTCAATTTAAATATAATACCAATATTAAATACAAACGATGCTGTTGCACCATGTATAGATACAGATGCTGAAGTTACAGCAGCCAAAGATGATATTGTGATTAATGATAATGATTCATTAGCAGCACGTTTAGCTGTTTTAATATCGGCTGATCTATTATTGATAATGAGTGATGTGAATGGATTATATACGGGACCGCCGACAACCGATGGATCAAGATTATTAAATACATTTTGTCCGCGACAAGATTTAGAATTGATTTCATTCGGAGCAAGATCTAAAGTTGGCACTGGAGGAATGGAATCAAAAGTAAACATCGTTGTTTTGTTTTTGTCTAAGATCGAGTTAATCTCAACATCAATCATAGATTACATGCATAAATATAATTTAAAACTCCGAACTACGAAATATAACATTCAGCTATCTCTATTTTTCCTTTGTTATTTATAGTGCGACACAGTGAGTTGCTATTCTGAGATGGAAAGCTGTAAAAAAAAAGAACTAAGCATGACTTGGAAATATCTATAACATAAACGGTTATACTGCAAGGAATCATTTCTGCTAAATGCTCGCATGCATTCCCTTATTTTTCATATATTAGTGCGAATTTGATTCGTTTTCTAGGTTAAATGTGCATCGTGGGCACTTGATCATGATGTTGCTGTCGTAATAAGTAATGGTCAAATAGATAAGGCCATATTAGATATTATTGATGGAAAAAAAATTGGAACATTTTTTACAAATGCACCAGCAGAAACATTACCAGTTGATATTCAAGCTCTTAAAGGTGAGTCTGTTTTCTTTGTTTGATAGAACCAGTTTTAATAAGTTTGAATTCATTAAGCTCGGGATGGTAGTCGATTATTACAAAGACTCACAACAGAACAAAGAAAAACGATCATTAATAAAATGGCCTCGAATTTAATCGAATATTCAAAAGATATTCTTCAAGCAAATAAACAGGATCTAGAAGAGGCAGCAAAAGAAGGTACATCGGAATGAGATGCTAAAAATAAACTGAATCTCATATGTTGTTTTTTTTATTTTTTTATACACAATATTCTATTCTAGGTCTCAAAGCATCATTACTAAGTCGATTGGGTCTATCAGAAAAAAAATTAGAAACTTTATCGATTGGTCTTCAACAAATAGCTGAAAAATCTGATATTTTAGGTTCGTTCGAATTCATATTTTACATTCATCACATTTCAATAGGACACTAGTTATGTTTCATATTGAACACTATAAATTACTATATACCAATGATTGCGAACACATAGACATGGAGGAGTATATGCTTGATTTACATTATGGTCATTGTTGATGTTGAAGAAATTCACACATTAAAAACTATCTTGCTCTGCTAGGATAAATCCATAACCTAGTAGCAGCTCACTTGTGCTCATATTGAATAGAATTAGTCAACAGTTTTCATTAAATATTTTAGGACAAGTTGTTCGACAAACAGTTCTAGCCGATGGAATTATGCTAAAACAAATCACAGTACCCATTGGTGTTCTTCTTGTTATATTTGAATCCCGACCAGATAGTTTACCACAAATAGTTGCTCTATCGATATGTTCAGGAAATAGTATTTTATTAAAAGGTGGTTCCGAAGCGAAACATTCGAATCGAATATTAACAAAATTAATGCAAGATGCACTCGAACCATTCGTTCCTCGTGATACTATTGCTTTGGTAGTTTTTAGTTGCGCCTTTGAATAATCATGCAAGAGTACAGAAATCCTTTTTCTAGATCAATACACGTGAACAAGTTGCTGATCTACTTCAATTAGGGAAATATATTGATCTTGTCATTCCACGTGGTTCCAATGAACTTGTTCGTTCTGTACAAAAACAAAGTGTACAAATACCTGTCTTGGGTCATGCTGAAGGTATTTGCCATGTATTTATCGATAAAGAGGCAAATTTAGACATGGCTTTACGTGTTGGTAAGCTATAAAACTGTACATAAAAATATTGTTTTTACACGTATTGATGTTTTGAAATTATAGTCCGTGATTCAAAATGTGATTACCCTAGTGCATGCAATGCTATGGAAACATTACTTGTACATAAAGATCTTGTTCGAACATCATTTTTCGAATCACTGATAGATCTATTTCGTACTGAAAAGGTACAATAATGATTTATAGATGCTCTAAATATTTTTTCTTTTGGTTTATGTTTAGGTTAAAGTTTATTCAGGTCCACGTCTTTCTGCATTACTTCCATTTCCACCTCCACCAGCAAATTCATTACGTGTTGAATACGGAGATTTACAATGTTGTATTGAAGTAGTTGATGATGTTAATGATGCCATTGAACATATTAATAAATATGGTTCGAATCATACAGATTCGATTGTTACAGAAAATCGTAACTATTCCTTGGTAGAATTAATAAAAGACTGACTGGCGAAGATTTTCTACTTTAGAAAATACAGCTAATGAATTTCTTACTAACATTGATAGTGCTTGTGGTTTTCATAATGTTAGTACAAGATTTTCTGATGGCTATCGATTTGGCTTAGGTAAGAGAAAACTGTGATGGAGAATATTTCGAGTTTAAATAATTGTTTAATGAATAGGTGCTGAAGTTGGCATTAGTACTGGACGTATACATGCTCGTGGTCCTGTTGGTGTTGAAGGTTTATTAACAACAAAATGGATTGTTCAAGGACATGG
The DNA here is from genome assembly GCA_900239685.1 of Rotaria macrura. Taxonomy (NCBI): domain Eukaryota; kingdom Metazoa; phylum Rotifera; class Eurotatoria; order Philodinida; family Philodinidae; genus Rotaria; species Rotaria macrura. The sequence goes on along the minus strand of OENT01002395.1, from coordinate 3,190 downwards.
TGATATTGCAGCTGATTTCACTGAAGGAAGAAAAAAATTTATTCACGAATCAATCATTCCAAAACCAAAGGATAGCTAAAACATTGGGTTCTTTTTGTTCTGCGCTAACGATAGTTTTCTTTTACAATTACACTTTGCTTTTGAGTAAAAAATGTTAGCATAGAAAAAGTATTAGGTTGTATGATCGAACTTTCATTGTTCTATTCATGAATTTAAAACTAGACTGCAGAAAATAGAATTGAAATGGCAGATGGAATTTTCCATGAATCGATCACCGTCAATGATTGTAAATATTATTTGATGATAGTTTCTTTACATCATTTCACTCGATACTGTTGGAGATTGGGTGCATGCTTCTATTTATTTTATGTGAATTGTATGGAATAGTAGGAGGATTTAAGTAGAAGTATTGGCTACACCAACATAGACCTACACGCACAGACTTGCATTTAGCATTCGACCACATATGTTTAGAACAAAATTTTAATACATCGGTTGCTTACGATCTAAGTTTAAAAAAAGTTCAGGAACAAGAGTTGTCGTCTTTAACTTGCACACCTTAAAATTTTTTCCGCATATACCACTTTATATATTTTCGTGATAGTTTACCATTCTACAGAAGTTGAACTTGATTCTGAATCTTTCATTTCTGATCGAATAGAAATCGAAAACTTGAAAAAAAGATACATCAAAGTTGCTGATCTAAAACAGAATAATTGGTCAAGATTTTGAAGTGAAATGTTCATCTTTATATTTTATTGGATAAACCGCCGTACATCACGAACTTTCGAAGATAGTGGTGTCTAAGAGAAAAAGAACGAATTAATTGAACTAACAATAATCAGAAATCTGCTAACTTTGTACGAGCTTAATATACTTTTTCAAACCTTATTGGGGATGTTCACAGAAGGAAAAGATCTTTCTTCAAGTGAATAGCATATTTTTTTCATAAAACCGAAACATGTTCTAGTGTAAAAGATTTAATTTGCTGACTGCAACACTTCTTTCTTCACTATCAAAGAATGTAGTTGAGATTTTATTCACTATAGACGTGGTTAGTACCAGAGATCCGCGAGTCAATCAAAAACGCGACTCGTCACCGCCTCGCCTCACCTAGAGTTTATAACAAAATAGTTATTTTGAGGTAGTTTTTCAACGACCCATAACAATCACTATCTTTTTATTTTATACAATCAAATAAAGAACATTTTATACATTTAAATAAGTTAAAAGAACAAACATATTAATGATAATCAAATAAATAAAGATCGTTCATTTTTTTACTGAGCGTATAAACAATGCGCTGAGAACTGCGTCAGTGAAATAGTTGGACTAGACTGAATAATTAAATATACGTGTAGCCAGAGTGTGCTAAAGGTCATCTAGCAAAAAGAAAATTGCATCGGTGCACAGGATTATGATCAAATGAACTAACTTTTTCTAATTGTAGAGATACTTCAAAGTTTGTATTGATCAGTAAAATGTTTAATAGCATCAATTAGACTTATTATCACTAATTTAAAAGATAAAAATTGACATTTCTATGCAAAAAATAAACTATATAATTGGGGTTTCCGTAATCTAACGCGAATTCCTCTGTTATTAGATTTTCAAAACTATGTAATACTTTATTTGAATCTTTGAGTTTTCTCTAATTCTATCTAACGTCGCAAAATCCTCTCAAATCTTTTTACACTGACATATCTGAAAACACTAGTGACGTTAGTTAAAGTTTGATAAAGTACTCCTCTGGACAGTGAACTAAATAGCAACGCTACTCGAGAACTTACTGACAAATCATATTTTTAGAGGTGTTATTAACTGATCATTTTGGTTAACAGATTTTCCATGTTCATCAAGAAAAGGTGTTACCCAAGTCGAAATTCTGGAGAACAACAAATAGTGCTATAGTCAAAGCATACAACATTTTCTAGTACTTTGACTCTGATACCGTTAGTTCTTGATGGGAATAGAACAATTTTTTAACCAAAATGATCAGTATAACAATCTGTAAAAATTGGAATTTGAGAATAAACTTTGGGATACATTTCTATTTTCTGTGGTTGACAACTGATAGAACTGTATTGGAAAAGATCAAACTCCGTGTTCAAGTAGATGATGTTAGCTTTCAAGTGTGTTAATAAGTTGCTACCACTTGAATAGAAACTTGCAAGTATCCTCTACCATCACGCAAAGCATCAGATAATTTTTTCATCACTCTTTAGAGATATACAGTTTTCTTTTTTAAACTGATTCTTGAGACACACTGCACACTAATTTATTGTCCCGATTTGATAAAATTCACTACAAATGGAAACACTTAGAAAGAGCTGCATAGAATCGAAGGATATCCTTAAAGATTTGCCATTTATTCATCAAAAATAATATTCTAAGTATAGGTGAGTCGACTCGGCGAGTTACAAAGTCAACTCGTGCTCGCCGTGGTGTAGAAAATGTCGACTCGCCTTGTGGCGGTACGAGGCGAGGCGAGTTAACTCGACGATTTTCGGATCTCTGGTTACTACTAAAAATTATTCTCGTTCTATTGTTTTCATTCATCGTATTATAAAAAACTTTATTTTCCATATTCAACGCAGTGGAGTTTGGTATCGGTGGTGATCGTGATATATATTATTCATATTGTTTTCTATTATAAAGCACTTAGTGCAAAAACACAGTCGGAATGTCATGAAAGTACGACAATAGTTAAATATCAAAACTATGCTTTTTCATATGAAAAAAATTTCATCATTGTTAAAATGTATAAAGTACCAGGAACTGTAAAGTTATCTGATGAATAGTATTTGAGAAGAATTGTACACCCTTATAAAATCACGAAAAAAAGGAGAGAGAAAAGTAAAAGAAAATCCAATGGAAGATGCTTTATTGGACTAATTACACGAAAGTTCAACTGACAGCATTTACAGAAGATGTAATGAGTAATCTTTGGAATTGATGGTATCGTCTTTGGCACATTCAGATAGAAAGATATATGGTATATCAGCTGAATACACGGCTTGTTTCGATGATAAGGACAAACGTCTAGAATCTTCCAGTACTAGGTCTTCCAGCAGAAGAAAACAAGAAAAAAGAAAAACTATGTACTTCGTTCTTTGTATTTCTAGTGGCATAGTACAACAAACAGAAGGACATTTATGTCCCAGAACAGAATAATATCATTCAGTGACAT